>LPNX011152684.1:178584-203922 GCA_001517045.1 Pseudotsuga menziesii | reverse complement strand
AATCCAATCCAGCTTATTGAGTGGAAAGATGTATTTCTGATAAGCTATCTTCACCCATAACCCCGAACCATGAATAATATCCCAAACCTTTTTTGCAGCAAGAGACTTGGCAAATAAGACAGGAACCTTGAGTCCCCAACCACCCAAACATTTAGGCAGAGAAATAGACTTCCAAGATACCCAGGACAAACCAGGGGATTGCTGTTTACCAGCCCAAAGAAAATTGAAGCATAGCTTTCTGATTTTATCAATGACACCCAAAGGAACCCAAAAATTCATCCAATATACAGGAGTAGCTTCTAAAACAGCTTTAATCAGAACTAGCTTACCTCCTTTGGACAACCAACGAAAACTCCAATTCTGAATCCTATGTTCAACTTTGATAATCATCCAGTCCCAATCCCTAATGAGGTATCTGCATGGTTTAAGGTTAAACCCTAGATACTTCATACCAGACTCAATTCGAGCAACAGGGAAACTAAAAATGTTCTGTAAAGAAATAACATCAGCCTCTTCCATACAAGAGAAATAAAGAGATGATTTATTGTTATTAATTTGCATCCCAGATGCTTTACAGAAATGTATTAAAATCTCATAAAGAATAGATAGAGATTCTTCAGAGCCATCATTGACCATGACAATGTCGTCCACAAATAGAACATGAGTTAATACAATATCATTACCAAAATCTAAGCCATGATAAGACCCATTATGTGAAGCATGCAGAATAGCCCGCCCAAGGCCTTCAACCACAATGAGAAACAAGAGTGGTGCTAGAGGACACCCCTGTCTAAGCCCCCTTCCAGATTTGAAAAAATTAGTTGCAACTCCATTAATGAGCAGAGAGAAAGTAACAGATGAAAGGCTGCTCATAATCCAGGAAATAAAATTCCCAGCAAAACCCATTTTTGCAAGAATTACCCGTAGATAAACCCAGCTGACTCTGTCATATGCTTTAGATAGATCAATCTTAATCATGACAGCTTTAATGGATTTAACATGCATAGAATGCATGCCCTCCTGAATAACACCAACTGCATCATGAATCTGCCTACCCGGCAGAAAACCAAACTGTTCCCCAGAAATATACCTACTCAATACCTTTCTGATTCTAATCGAAATGATCTTGCCAATAATTTTGTATACAAAATTACACAAGGATATAGGTCGAAAATCCTCAAAAGATGAAGGGCTGTCAACCTTAGGAATAAGAGCCAGAAAGGTTGAATTAAAAACAGCTGGGATCTTGCCACTTGTCCTGGACAATTCAATTACTCTTAAAAGATCTTCACCCAGAACATCAAACAAGCATCTGTACACCTCAACAGGGATACCATCCGGGCCAGGGCTCTTGTCATTTTTGCTAATGTTTAAAATATGCTTAATATCTTGAAGAGTAATAACTTGCATGAGCCCAACGTTATCCTCCGCAGTAACAGATGTAGGGAAATGACCAGCACTAAGAACAATTTCAAGAAGATGGAGATCATCTTCTTCTTTAAAGAGACTTTCAAAATGCTGAATCCCAGCTTCAGCGATAGCCTCCAAACCTTCCACAAGATTCCCAGAATCATCATAAAGTTTCCAAATTGAGTTACGACTTTTTCTATGGGCAGCAAATTTGTGAAAGAATGGAGTATTATCATCTCCACAATGCAGCCATAATACCCTACTTTTCTGACGAGCCTCCTTTTCTCTAAAAAGAAGAATAGCCTGCTTACGAGATTCAATCTCAGTCAATAAATCCTTATCAGCCACAGTTAAAATACCAGAAGAATGACTATGATGAAATCTATTTAACTCAAATTCAATTTCAACCAAGTCTTTAATATTCTGCGCTTTTTTATTCATAGACCATTTGATAGAAATATCTTTTAAGCGTTTTAGATTCACGCAAAATTGAGCCTCAGGAGATAAGGCAGATCGAACATCAAAGCAGACCCAAGAGTCTTTTAAGGCATCAACCAAATCAGGATGGTCCAGCCAACCTGCATTAAACTTAAAAGGACTGAGGGCCTTGGAATGCTGAGGAGAAATTTGCAAAAAAACAGGTTGATGGTCAGATACTCCTCCACAACCTATCCATTGTTTCAGAAGGAGATTACAGTCCAGAAAGTCAGCTGATACTAAAAGACGATCCAATCTTTTACAAATACCCTCGTCACCAGCTCTGCGATTACTCCAGGTAGGAATTGATAACAAAGGATAGATGTCAACTAACCCCAAATTCTCCAACAGGTTCTGGAAATAATTAGATAAAGGATCAATTTGAGCGTGAACCCCCCAAATCTCAGAGAGACCCAGGGAGAAATTAAGATCACCTCATTGTAGCACATGTAAAGGAGATGAGAGAAAGCTTCAGATCTTTGTTCAGGAAAACCTCCAACACCGGTCGAAAAAATAAACAAATTGTAAAGAAGAACAACGACAAAGAATTGACACAGGTGAGTGGAGGAGACAAGCTTTGATATCATGTTATAAAGCGGCTTATCTGTGCCTAATGATTCATTGCTACTCTTAGAAAGTGAACCTTCAAAATGAAGTATTTTCCAAGCTGCTAAAATACAAAATGAAGATGGAATTTCGAAAAGAGACACTGCTCTCTTGCAACTTTGGAACAATCTTCCTCGAGTTTTTCCGAACTTCACTAAAGTTCCATTAAAAAAATTTTAATTTTTGTTTCTGAACTTGGCCAAAGTTCCAATAAATTGATTTTAACTTTTTGTTAATTACGAGACGCAAAATTAAGGGTTTTTATTCTGAAGTTGTTGACAAGTCATTACATGTTTCTTTCGCCTCTCCACCTGTCAGTAAACTACTCGGGAATTACTTGTTATTTTCTTTTAACCCTTGCGAGGAAAATGACACGTATAATATGTGTACACATTTCACTTAAGTTAAAGAAAATAAATTGTTAAGCTCTTTTAACTATTTTTTATTATAACTTTCTTTATAATAAAACAATATTTTTAATTAGTAATATAAATTTTAGTTAATTCAAATCTTTTATACGTATTGAAAATTGCATATGTGTGTTTTTTGTTAAATTATTAAATTAATATAACTAACTAATATAAATTGAAAAACTCATAACTTCGCCTCTCGAAAATATTAAGAGGGAATGTCACATTCTTTAGAAAAGTGTTCGTACAATTAGTTGATTATTGTTGGAATCAGAGAATGGAGTGGTGGTTTGATGCATTCAAGTTAAGTTGGGTGGTGGATATTACAATTTCAATGATCATTCTTTCATAATTATATTAAAATTTAAAATTTCAATGATGGAGAATTTAAGTATTTTTTTTTGTATGAATATTTATTGTTTTTGGGTATGTTAATTTTAAGTTAGCATTATGTTTCTAAGTTAAGTTATTTTGTTTGATTAATGTTCTATCTTGTAAAATCAATGTTAAATTATAATTTAAAATTTCAATGATGGATAATTTTAAGTATCTTTCTTTTCATGAATATTTATTGCTTTTGGGTATGTTAATTTTAGGTTAGCATCGTGTTTCTAAGTTAAGTTATTTTGTTTGATTAATGTTCTATCCCGTAAAATCAATGTTAAGTTATATTGTTTGATTAATGTTCTATCATGTACACCCAATGGAAATCCCATTTACAAACTCAATCCAATTTACAAACTTAATGGCAATCCAATATACAAACTCAATGGCAGGGAATATTTTTCAATGACCCAATTTGTAAACTTAGATGAAGGCCCCTAAACTTGAGAAATATGTGAGCACTTTCATGCAGATTAATGTGATTAGATTTTGAATCGTTTTCAATTTTTCATATTGATTTATTTGTGTCTAGTGTTGGTATTGCTATAAAAGTCTTATAATTTCATGCTAATTTCAAGCTTCTTTGCATAGAGCTACAATTTTGGGGGTGGTCAAGCTAGTTTCTTGATGCAAGCATACACTTTAACTAGGAGATCCTTCACCAACATGAAGGCATTCACTTTAACTAGGAGATCCTTCACCAACATGTAGGCATCTTTTGCATTGAAACTATCTACTTCAAAATTGATACAACCTACAATTCAATGATGGAAAGAGAGATGTATATTCATGGTACTAATCAAATTGTTGGATCAACAAATACCCATTTGGTTACATTTTGAAAAGACTGGAGATTTTATTATGTTTAACTGTGAGACAAACAACATTAACACTTGATACACTATCAAATACCTATTTAAAACTAATAAAAATGGTTCAATACTGCATTATATTTACATAAAAAAAATTATTGTATTGTAAGTATCAAAAGTAACACTTTATTTTCAAAATTGATTTAACATCTCATGAGATATACAAATGTGTGAAAGAAACCACATTAAAGGGATGTTTATTAAAGGCACTATCATTGAAGGGATGTTTGTTTATTAAAGGAGCCACCATTGATGAAGTGGGAACGGTACAACGTTGGGGATTGTACAAATCATAAGTGGAGTACATATGATTTTTAGGTGAACTCTAGGTCCATTGTTGTCACATTAATAAAATATATAAATGTTATATTTAACGGAAATAAAATTCTATAAAATGCATAATTATTTTTTCTTTATAACATTTTATATTAGCTACACATAATCTTTTTCCTTTTATAACATTTTTTATTAACTCCCAGAATCTAGGAACATGTGGATTTGGGCATGTGAACATATTAAGAGCTTGTTTCGATTTAACTAAGTCAAATTTTATTATTTATTATGAGTTGAAATGTATGGGTATACATTACTAAAGTTTCAAAAGGTAGAGTTTTCATTATGAACCTTTTCATCTATAATAGTTGAATATTAGACCATGAAATAAATAAAATACTTCTAGGGAGATTCTATAGCATGAACGGGTTAGTTAAGTCTTCCCAATCATTAACAAGCTAGGTGGCCTGCAAGAGTGGCAGATGAGAAAAACTAAGACTAAGAGAATATCATTCCTTGGATTCGATGCAATTGTAACTATAGGATTTCCCCAAGTTTGATTGAGAGCTTACAATCCCAAGATACATCCACTTAAGAAATTCATGTTGGATGGATACAAGGCTAGAAAAGTGGGAGGAGAATTTAAAGTTAAATGGTTAATGTTATAAGAGTAATACTCTTTTTTTTAATATCAATTATTGTTTATGGGTTAAAGTTATGGTGTATGGGTATATGAGAAGAAGTGGTTAGACGTTGCTTCTACAACTCAGGTTTGCTAGAGTTTTTAGTTAAATTTCTTGGTAATTAATAAAAACTAAAAACACTCCTATGATGTAATACAATAACACTATAAATCAAGACACTAACCATAAAGTTAGTTCCATTAGCTATAAAAAATAATTCAACACATAATTGGTTGATTTGAGAAATGTAGTTGGTTGGTTATGGTAGTGTGATGTTTCCGCACCTAATTGGGTGATTTGAGAATAAACTTGGTTGCTAAATATGGTAGTGTGTATTTTACAATGTTTATTTGAATAAGGTGCTATTGTTCTTCAATATAGTCTTCTCATGTCTATCATCAATGTCACATAACTAAAAAAAACATGCTACTCCATTAAGTAATGAGATGTTATTATGTGGATTTTGTTATTATTAATTAATTGCTTTACATATATATATGATGTGACATTAGTTGAACTTGGTTGCTAAATATGTTAGTGTGTATTTTACAATGTTTATTTGAATATGGTGCTATTGTTTTCAATACCGTCTTCTCATTTCTATCATCAATGTCACACACAACTCAAAAAAACATGCTACTCCATTAAGCAATGACATGTTATTATGTGGATTTTGTTATTATTAATTAATTGCTTTACATATATTTTTGTACATTTAAAAATAATACATAATTATTATAACAAATAATCATATTTGGTTTCCATTAAAGTTACAGTGCTTTTGAATATGTGTATAAGGTATCCAAACTAGAAGGTTACAATAGATAATGCTTTTAATGAAAACATTAGTTGAATGGTAGATGAGTTCTTAATGAAGTTGCATTGAGTTTAAACATTTCATTATAGCATGGTGGGAAACTTAGTTGGCATTAGCATTATATAGAGACAATGGACTTGCTCTTTGTTGATCATTTGTCTTGGCATTTCAAAGGCAACAATGTTCAAACCATGGAATAAATTACATTCATGTAAGTTGGAGAATAACTAAGTAGAGAGGTGCAACTTCAGATTCTTTTTGTTTCGAAGATAATTAATCAATTATTATTTTGTAGTGTGTTAATGGAATTGAGTGGTCATAGACTTAGCATATGAAATACTTAGTCATTGATTTTAACTTTTTAACTCAATTCATTACCTTAGCAAATATAGGGCAAATAGAAATGTACATCGATATGGGTGTTCAATGGCGCTCCTTTGTATGGAACAGATAGGTGTCAAATAACTTATAGATATGATGCCTTCCTCATTTATCAAGTAACAAAAGATTTAAACAATTATTTGCATTTCTTTTTTCGTCAAAATTATCTATGCATTTGTACTAATTTGCTTTCTACAACTTCCATCTTAAAACATCGACTATTGGCAATGTCAGGGACATTGCCACCTTGTCACTCTTGTTTTTAAATTGGGACAAGGAGAGCGACTTCTTTCTTCAAGAACCGATGGATTTTATATAATGTTTGACCACTTATATCAGTCGTTTGGACATGGAGTGGACCCAATAACAGAGCCATATCTCTTTACAATGTGATTGATGTTGTTGGAGGATGTGGTCTCCCGATACAAAGGACCGACTCCTTGTTTTACGTTTCACTCATACTACACTGCACTCATTAGTTACACAATCCTTTCACTCTGTACTATGATGGTTTGGCACACTATCTTTTTGGTAAAGGTGTTCCCTTATTCCTTTATTTGAAGTCGCATGAGATTAATTCCCTGTAACTTGACATGCTCAACCTTATTCTTAGTTAGTGTATATATATTGTCTTGTTCAAAGCCATGAGGTGTACCTCATTTGGTCTCTGTGGGGTTTAGTCCTCATGAGGTCTCATGTTCAAACCTCATGGTCAACGACGCGATGGCTTGGAAAAGTGTGGAGGTTTGATGGTCGCCCTAATAGAAGTCTGGTTTTGATTCCTATGAGGGAGGTGTGAAGATATACTGCAGCCCAGAAAATTCATGTACGACTACGATGGTGGCCATACTCTCGTTGTATCCTACTGGGTCTTAAGGCTGGCCACGACTCATGAATTTGGTATCCACGTTGTGCAGTTCGCTAGGTGGCATGGAGAGTTTCTCATGGTTGGAATATATATATATATATATAGTCTTGTTGAGTCTCAGCTTTTTTTCTTTTAGAAAAAAAATATATATATATAGTCTTGTTGAATCGTTGAAAAGTTAAAACTTATATTTAAATATTAAAAGTTGAGTCTTAATATGTTAATAATTTATATTTATTAATGGATAAAACCATTAAGAAGTTTTATGGCTTAGGATGTTTAAAAGTGAATCTTTTATCAAAGGTGAAAGAGCTTTATTATGGTATGGTTTTAGATACTAAAGGTTGAGTGTCTAAAAGAGAAACTCTAGGATTTGTATATTAAAAGATAAATGATTAGAAGTCATAACGGTTTGTTGGAAAATTTAAGAGATGAGAATTTCACTTTCTTAAAGTTTATAGTCTAATAAGTAAAAAAAAGGGGGTTCGAGGACTAAAAAAGGGGTTCGAGGACCATGTTATATTTGTAGAATATTTAACTTAATTTTTTGAGTAGCCAAATTTATCTTTTGTGACTTCTTTCTTTTTACTTGTAAAAAGGAGTTTAATGTTTGATGGTTAAAGTCAAATTTATTGGTTAATAAGAGTTTAATAATTTACATATATGTATGTTTTGATTTAGAGTTGTGATGTAAAGTTAGTGAGTTATATTGGTAAAATTTTATGATGTTCACTTGGGTTAGTTTAAGTGGAAAGGTTTTGAATTGTTTTAGACGGAATTATTTCTTTAAAAGAATGTCCTTGCAATAAGGTTAAATAGCAATTTGACAATGTAAAATGAATTGCAGTGATTGTGTTGCAGACTTGTAACCTATTCGGTTGGATAAATAGTAAAGAGATTAACAATTGTCAATTATTGGTAGACGTAACCCAAATTTGGGTGAACCGCGTATATTGGTGTTCCTTTCTTGCATTATGTCTCAGTTCAGTAATTTGATTCAAGTCAATGTTTTTCGTCTTGCATTTCTAAAAGAACACTCTTTTCTTTAGTTGTACATAATAATTAGAGTATGGAGCATGTCAACTAAATATTTTATTCTATGGACAATAGATGATAGAAATTATGTTTTGGTGAATGTTACTACATGCATGCAATATTCTCTCGCATAAAGTATGCAATTAAATTAATATGCAAGGGACTGGGGAATTCAAAATGCCGCTAATTTCCTTTTGCTTATTATTATACTTTTAAGGGAACATATTAATACGTTATAGAGAGAAAATTAACTTGATGTTGGAATAATGTAATATATTATCATGGATTATATTTAAGTTAAAAACCAAGTATTTGATAAAGTATAGCTAATTAACTAACATATATTATTGGTGGGCCTAATGAAGATAAGATATTTAAATCAACTAATGACTAAGTTACTAGAGTTAGTTTATATGCCTTTTATGTATAAAGATAAAGAAATAGACGTAGGTGGGGGTAAAAAGAAAAAAAAAATTACCCATGGATTTCTCATGAAGAGAATCAGGTGTGTTACAAATTATCCTTTGTACTTTGGCACAACAAAATTCTTACTAAAATTTAATAAGATTGATCAACATTTCCATCAAAATCTAGGTTCAGTTGAACATTTATGTTTTTTCCAATTTCTTGTTCAATTTCATGAAACTTTTCATTGCACCCACCATGTAATAACTAATAATAAATGTGAATGTATTACATATTAACGAGGATAAACTATTTTCTATAATAGCATTATATGAAGCATGATAATATGGTATAAAAAATATATTTATCCAATCACAAATTTGACCAAAATACATAATAATGAACAATATAAAAGGATGTGTTTAGAACTCAATATGTGGGTGCCACTCATAATGAAAACTAAATTTGTGGGTGACAATTAATTCACTTTTTGGAGATACCATAAAAACAACATTCAACTTCATGATGATTTAAAGTTATAAAAAATCGTATAGCAATACTTTGATTGTAATTGTTCTTTAAAAAAAATAATTTGGTGAAAAAAATCATCTTATTCTCTATAATATTTCAGTGTGAACAAAACCTCAACCAAAAAAATCCTTTGGAACTTCTTTGTTCAATCCTTCATTCATTAACACATTTATACATTATTATTTGATCACAATATTTCATACTAAATACATTTTCGTATTATCATTGCAGCTACAAGCTATAAACAACCATTATGCATCATCGTCAACTTATAGGAACCTTGTTGATTCGACTATAGTCGTATTTGCATTTGCAGTCAAGATTTCTGAATTATTCTACATTCCCCATTCCCCATGGATTATATGAAATAATTTTGCCAATTGTCACATTTTTTACTCATGAGAAAACAACATCTATTTGTGCTAGAATATTGCTCGTGTAATTTTTGTGGTTTTTTTTTAATGCAATGGACGCTTTCATTTGATAATTATAGTCTGCAAGTCCCATCATTTAACTACTATGGTTTCTTGCGGTTGTTATTGATTCTTGTATATTTGTTTTTTTATGGTTTTCTGTATCAAATCAAGTTCTTTTTTTGTTCTTCGAATATTTGGTTGTTGCACTCGTTCCATATAGTCCAGAGTAAGAATCTTGGGACGATATATTCCAAGCTCCATTGTGAACCAAGCAAGTGAAAGGTTGCTTTTACCAATGTTCTAGTTACCCGAATGTGCACCCATGTGATTTCATTCATGTCTAGGGCTCATCTTAACAAGCCATATTGAACGTGCATGCAAGTTGTTAGATCACTTCTAGACATGTTTGTATTTCCATTTCCGCTGGCATCTTGGTTTCTTCTATCTAGTTTCAAGGAACATGTTAATTAATTATTTCTTACTTTTAACTTTATGATGACATGTACAAATTGTTACAATTATAAATTTTAATTATTAAATTATAATATCATTTCATCATTTTATTGTTAAAAATACAATTTTAAGCTTGAGTAATTGGATAAGAAACATACCGAAAATAGAATTTTTTGGAACCTCCCCACTCATTTCCAAATTTATATTAAAAGAAAAATAATTTGTTAGATTCAACTAAATAGCTTTTAGCATAATAGTCTAAATATATTAAGGAATACATAATTTTTTTAAGAGAAAGCAATTAATAATTAATTCAAATTAAATTTAAGGAAACTATACATTTTTTAAGAGAAAGTAATTAATAATTAATTCAAATTAAATTTAAGAAATAATAATTTGGTGGATATCAGATTTTGAAAGAAAAAATTGTTGATTTATTCAATTTTGTTGAATTTTTATATAGGGAATGTTTAACTTTTTAAAAGTGTAAGGATTTGGAAGGACAATGTTTTATTTTCACATTTTTTCTAAGAAGGATTTACTAAATTCATACTGGTCAACAGAAGTACAATTATTTATGTAACCCTTCAGCATTAAAAGGTTAGCTTAATATAAGCCCTTCAAATTGAAATTAAAACCACTCTTCAAATTTGATAATTGCTTGAAATCCATTAAACTCCATGTGAAACCTAAAATCCTTAAAATACTATAAAATTGTCCCTTTACTGAATCTCTTGAATAAAAAAATAAAAAATAAGTACATGAAATATTCTGTGACATCAAGTATGCAAGTAAGTTAAGAATAGTCTCGGCCAACAATACTCAGCCTGCTGTAGAGCATTTACTGTGACTGCAGCAGGCATGCCAACCTTTGAATTAAAACTGTTGAATTAGCATGCATGTTACAGTAGCATTAAATGCTATGTAGACTGAGTATTGTTGGCCATCTCTCTAACCTGGTGTGAGATGGCGCTCAGAAACTTTCCCTTGTGTTTGCACCTGGAGGCTTCTCGATTTGAGCTGTGTGTGTTTCTGACTTTCTCTGGGAACGACGGAGACGGTCTGTTTACCCCGGTCTTGTCTTTTGTGTGGCTGCTTTCTGTTTTTCTTTCTTTATGCGACGGTTTTTCGTTTGTTTGTAGCGGCTGGTGACAAGAGCTTTATGCCTGTTTTCGAGGAAAGGTGCTGCGGTCTGGACGCTTTTTCCCTCCCCATTCATTAAGAAACATAACCAAAAGAGAATTTCTTGGAACCTCCCCATTCATTTCCAAATTTATAATAAGAGAAAATTAATTTGTTAGATTCAACTAAATAGATTTTAGCATAATAGTTTAAATATATTAAGGAATATATATATTTTTAAGAGAAAGTAATTAATAAATAATTCAAAATAAATTTAATTTAAAAAATAATAATTTGCTGGATACCAAGAAAACATTGTTGATTTATTAAATTTTGTTGAATTTTTATATAGTTAATGTTTAATTGTTTTTAAGAGTGTAAGGATTTGGAAGGAAAATGTTTTATTTTCACATTTTTTTGTGAAGGGTTTACTTAATTCATACTTGTCAAAAGAAGTACAATTATTTATATAACCCTTCATCATTAAAGGGTTAGCCGAATATAAGTCCTTCAAATTGAAATTAAAACCAACCTTAAAATTTGATATTTTTTGAAATCCACTAGACTACATATGAAACCTAGATTCCTCGAAATCCTATAAAATTGTCCCTTCACTAAATCTCTTGAATAAAATATAAAAAAAATTCTTCTCTTCAATTTTATATTTATTGGATAAGTTGTAGTTTAAGGCAAACAATATTCATTATGCACTAGAGTAATAAATGTTGGCCGGGCAGCATTGTGGGTTGTTGGATCTCAAACAAGCGGGCACAACATTTATTACTCTACGCATGTAAAATATTTTTTGCCTTAATTTCCTCCTTGTGAAACCGATTAGTAAACTTTGAATTTGTGAACATTGCAGTCGTCGATCCATCTTAGAAGGACATTGAGGACATTTACATAGTTGTATTGTGCGTTGTTTGGAACCTTCTACGTCCTTTTCATCCCAACCGCTCTTGCATGTCTTCATGCCTCAACGATTTCTTGGTCGGCAATTGGCATTCTGGTGAAATGTCTGAGCATAATCCTCTGGCAGTCTCACTGATGTTGTTGTCCATTTAATTTTTATTTGTTGATTGTTTTTTTCATTTAAGTAAATTTTCTACTCTTGAAAAGTGAACAAACATTCTTATTTTATTGGGTATTTAGCTGACATAAATTTGTTATTAGCCTCAAGGGTTAGCTCAATTGGTAAGACTTGTGCACACTTTCTTTTTCATTTAAGTAAATTTTCTACTCTTGAAAAGTGAACAAACATTGTTATTTTATTGGGTATTTAGTTGACATAAATTTGTTATTAGCCTCAAGGGTTAGTTCAATTGGTAAGACTTGTGCACACTTTAGGCACTCTTTCCGTTAAGGGGAGATCATGGATTCGAACTTTCTTTATGATAGGCTTATACTAGGAAGCTAACTATTTACCACCCTTACCATCCATGAAATATAGAAAAGTATTTGTAAGTTTCCCAATCAAATATCCTTTGAAAAGAAAACTTACCATTATAATTTTGTAAATACATAATATCATAAAATTCAATTACCAAAAACATAATAAAAAACATTCATAAAATTATATAAAGCATAATAAAAATCGTTCATATTAAATCACCAAAAGCATAATAAAAGTCGTTCATAAAATTATGTAAAAGTGAAGGCAAAGCAATTACTGCAGTGCACAAGATGATCTTCTCATCTTTGAAAATGAAGGCAAAGTATGCAGTGCACGAGATGATCTTCTCCTCTATGAAAGTGAAAGTGCAGAGATGATCTTCTCCTCTATGAAAGTGAAAGTGAAGAGATGATCTTCTCTGTGAAAGTGAAGGCAAAGCAAGTACAATTCTCAATTCAATAAATAGATTGTGACTGAAGTGAACTTTCGAATCTAAAAAGACCACATACCGACCAAACCAATAAAATTATGAATAAGAATAATACAAATAGTTTGTTTTGGAAGCATTATATATCCCATGCACCTTGTTTTGTATTTTAATTCGTCTTTAAATTGACTCTGTTTTTAAAGAAATGTTATATTATTTTATTGAAATTGCAATAAAATGTCATGCATTACATTTTTATTATTTAATTAAAATAATAAAATAAGTAGTTAGAGTTTTATTTATTTAAATTAACATTTTAAAATGTTATATTATTTTATGGAGTATAATTTTTCATCAAAATCAATTTTAATTAAAAATCTAATAAGTGGAATTAATATTCAGTATATGTTTTATTTTAAATAATATTTTATAATTTAATTTTAAGAAATGATAAATGATTATTATTAAAAATTAATTGTAATTTTCAACTTTGTTATGTATAGTAGACCTATATAAACAAATTCTTAGGAGTTAAAAGTACCTAATTTTCAACAAAAGTAAACATGATTTTATTTGAAATAATTTAAATAATAATATGTTTGCTCTAGTAACCATAATATATAAGAACTTTATCATACATTCTCTATCACCCTCTCCTCTTCCATTAATAAGTTCTTTCTTAAAGTGTCCTATAAAAATATAAATAGAATGGTCAATAGAATGACCAACCCTTGTATGACAAAGAGCGTAAAATC
Source organism: Pseudotsuga menziesii (assembly GCA_001517045.1). Taxonomy (NCBI): domain Eukaryota; kingdom Viridiplantae; phylum Streptophyta; class Pinopsida; order Pinales; family Pinaceae; genus Pseudotsuga; species Pseudotsuga menziesii. The sequence continues at coordinate 190,204 of LPNX011152684.1, read as the reverse complement.
ACAAGAAGATAAATCAAAGAAGTTATTGAGGAGTCCCTAAAAGTTGAGAAGATAAATATATGTACAAATCCCTAATTAAAAGAAAGAAAAAAGGGATCTATATAAATAATAAGAAGGATAAACTTTTACACCTCTCTATGATGGATCCTAAGAAATTTTGGAGACAAATTCTAACTCGTGAAATTAAAGAGAACAATATGATTGTATTGAAGGACTATAATTCCTAGCTTAAGAAGCTTTATGAATCAAATGATGGCGTGGACAACATTGAACCCCTTTTTATGGAAGATAGATTTTTTTTCTTTAAAAGATATAGATTTTTGAATTAAGCACCTCGTGAATGGGAACACTAAGGACATCGAAGGATTCCAAGCTAAGATCCTAAAAGTTGGAGGGTCTATCATCGTCCCTCACATCCACAAGCTCTTCAATCTAGCAGTCAAGCAAGGCTTCGCTAAACCTTGGACTGAGAGCCTTATTGTACCCATTTTTAAAAGTGACGATAAAAATTTAAACCCTCTAATTATAGGACCATTATGATTAGCCATCTCTTAACCAAGTTATATGGTATTACTTTGGAAAATAATATTAGCATATATGGTTAGAAAGTCAAGGTAAAAGAGCTAAAGGGAAAGCTAGTTTTAGAAGGTATCATTCCACCATATACCACCTCATTACTCTCAGGATCATTACAGAGTAACATCGCAATGAAAAGCTCAATTTCCTTATTTTCTTTGTGGACTTTAGGAAATCTTTTGATACAATGCCTAGAAATAATTTGTGGAAAATATTAGAAGAGTTAAAGGTTCTTTTCTAGTTGAGAGCCGCTGCAATAAGGTTGTATGAGAATTGCATTGTCATGTTTAAGAACACTAAGGGTTGGTCGAAAGGTATTAATTGTAATATACATGAGTTAAGCAAGGTTTTCCCCTCTCCCGTACACTTTTTGGTATATACAATGATAAGTTAGAATGTTGTTTAATAGATGCAAGTTTCATAGGCACGATGTTAGCAGAAATTCGCATCACCCTCCTTCTTTATACTGATGAGATTATTCTTCTGGCAATATGTCCTTCTGATCTTGATAAGAAATTAAGAATTCTTAAGGATTTCTGCACTGGTATGGGCATGACAGTCAATACATACAAAACCAAATATATGTTGATAAAATCTAATAATGTCACTTCCGCTCAATTTTTGTACGATAATATCAACTTGGAGGACGTGACTTCCTACAAATATCTTGGAATTGATATCCATCACAAGCTTAACTAGAACTATATCATCATTATTGTTCTCTTGTATGGGTGTGAAGTGTGGGGTTGCATCCTCTCTAGAGAATCTTGGAGAAGGATTTAGAAAATCTAGAATTATTTTATAATTTACAATTTTAAAATTAAAAGCAATATATGTTATATCCTATTTTATTGATTGAAGTGGGTCATTCCCCCATTGAGAGTATAACTATGACTAGATACTTAAAGTACAAGAAAAAAAATAACATGGAAGACTAAAGATTTTTGAAAATTGCTTTAAATTCCAGTCAAAACCACCCAAGACTCAAGCTAGATTGGCATAAAGATGCTATATATCTTGGTTAAAGATATGGGGAATTGACAAAAATGTCACTTTGCAAAATATAGATGATATTAAAAATATTTTTACTTCAAAGTTTAAAGAGAAGTTGTGGTGTGATGAAAATTTAGAGGATAAAGGAAAATTAAGATATTACAAAGAAGTCATTCACCTTAATCTTGAAGATAAAAATTATCTCTTTGTTTTAACTAGAGTAAAGAAGAAAATCCACATAGCTAAAATAAGAGCAAACTCTCATGAGCTGCATAGTGAAATAGGGCATTGGACCTTTCCTAAAACTCCATGGACCGAAATGATCTGTCATCTTTGTGAAACTATGAGTGTTGAGGATGAAAAACACTTCCTCTTAGATTTCCCTACATACACCCACATAAGATGTCAATTTCATAAATTTATTAAAATATGAGCATGCCCAACCGCTCTATCTCATCAAAGTTATACTAATTTAGGAATGTTCTTTGCTATGTTTTTTTAACACATAAATAAAATTCTCAAGAAAACCAAGTAGTTCCTTACTTGTATTTCTTAAGATCCGATCGACCAAAATTAGTGTAAATAAATGTTAACTATCATTATCATCATCATCGTCACCATAAAACCAAATCAAATTAATAACTTTAAAATACAAACCAATTTAAAAATATATATTCTCAAAATTTTAAAATTAATTATTAATTTTTATAAACTTAATTTAATATATAATTTTAATTTTTACATGACTTTAAACTTTATAAGAAAACTTAAACACAATATCAACTACTTATTACAACACATTTACTTTTATAAAAACCTTATTATCACTATATTCAATGCCCACACCAAAAAGTAGCCAATTTAACTTATGTCGTTGTGGGGTTTACTCTGGTTTAGAAAGAGGAGTGGTTGCTTTACTATTAGATTGTTGGAGATTTTGAGGCTGTCAGGCATGAGCCTGTCATAGATTAGGCATGAGGAGACACTTCTCTTCACTCTTTGGTGCTAGAACATTGGTTGATTAAAGTTAAAATCCCGATTTCAGATTTTTCTTATATCTCCTTTATGCATAGGTACAAGGCATATAATGTTGCAGCTAACAGGTTGTCCAAACTAGCAATTGGCAATATGGATGGTAGACTTTATTTTGAGGAGAATAGATATGGAAGGTTGTATGCCTTTGGTGTTCTAAGTATATTTTGATGATGTCCAGTTATGTTTTAAGGTTGTAGTAAGCCGAAAAAGGAAATTTTTCAATAGGTAGTTGGATGGATACTTGTTCCTTTTTATTTTGTTGTCTATTAGTTCCTTTTGGACATTTTTTACGAGCCCACGATTTTTAGTATTTATCTTAGTAAGATGTGTGTGGTCAATGGACTATTTCACTTGGATGTTTTGTAGTATACGGCTAGTAGAAGAGCCTATCTTATCTAGATTTTGTTGATGTATTGTTGGTAGCAACTTTGATTCCATGGAATAACAAGTTGTGGTTTTTTTCGGTGTGAAAAAAAACCCTTCAATCCACATCTCGATAAATAACCAACTTCTATTTTTTAAGATATACAAATAAACAAAAACTTATATTGTTTAAATTAATAAACATGTGATAAGATTACAGTATCAAATTTTACATAAATATAAATAATAATAATAATCTATTTTTAAGGTCATTAAATAGACATTAATTTGGTGTATGAGACCTTTTTATTTGTGGGAAAGGGTCTCACCTCCTCCCAACTATTTGACTTGATAGATAAAGTCTACAAAGGTGTACATACCCGACAACAAAATTTGAACCTATGACCTCTCAGAAGAAAACATGTGTGCTTAATCATATTGTAATATCAAATTATATATATATATATATATATGTATGTATGTATGTATGTATGTATGTATGTATGTATGTATGTATGTATGTATGTATGTATGTGTTAATTTTTGCACAAAAACATTTTACCCAATAACATAATATCTTAATATTCAAACTATGTGTATTTAAAATATTAAAATTAGACAAAATTATTTATTACTTTTTTTAAAATGTTTTAACCCTAGGAAGTCATAGTTTCAAATCTCCAAGGGTAGGGTATGTATACCTCTATAGACTTTAGCATTACATTGGTTGTCACCTTAAAAATAAATTATTATTATAGTGTAACTTGAGTGGGCCTAATGATTAAAAACTTTTACTTCTTCCTAAGAAGTCATAGATTCAAATCTACCTGATCTTGCTTATTATTATTATTCTAATATAATAGTTGTACATAGCTTTAATATAGTAGTTTTACATAGCCCATAAACTTCTAAAACACAAAAACTATATATTTAGCAGAGTGAGCATAAAATCTTCAACTAGTGAGTTTGAACTCAACTCAAACAATAAATTTTTTCCAAAATATTTTGACTTTGGTTAAAGTAAAAATTGCCCTTCAAATGAATTGAAATCTTAATTTTACCATGCCAATTGAGAAATAAAAAGTAAAAGTAAATGTAAATATTAAAAAAAATTAAATAAATAAAATCTTTAAAACATTTCTAAATTATATTAATATTTTGATAATTACAATATTAATAATAATAAAAAATTATATTAAACATAAGATAATTAAGAATATATGACGAAAATCTCTATAGGAAGGTTTAATCCTTAATTTCTTATAAATATCCGTGGTAAATTTGAATCACTAGTTAGTTTGAACTCAACGCAGAACGAGAGAAACTTTCCAAAGGGTTTCGACTAGCCTCAAGTAAAAGTCGTTTTTAAAAGAAATTAAAATCTTAATTTTACCATGCCAATTAAGAAAGGAAGAGTAAATAAATTTTTGAAAAGAAAAGTATTTTTTTGAATTATATTATTATAAATTTAAATAGTTTCTTTCATATTATTAATTTCTTTTTAATAGCAAATTTGAGAGTAGTTTTTAAAATTTTATTAGTGTGAAAATTTGATTGGTGAATAATTAAGTTTTGTTTGATTTGATGCCTTTAAAATATAGATTACTCTAGGAATTTCATAAGAAGAATTATGCCTTGTACTTAGTACAACAAAATTCTTACTGAAATTTAATAAGATTATCAACATTTCGATCAAAATCCAAGTTGAGTTGAATCCATTATTTCATGAAACTTTTCATTGCACGCACCATCTAATAACTAATAAAAGAAAGTAAATGTATTACATATTAACAATGAGAAACCATTTTCTATAATAGCATTATACTAAGCAAGATAATATGGTATAAAATTCATATATTACCCAATCACAAATTTGACCAAAATACATACTAATGGACAATATAAGAGGATGTTTTTAAAACTCAATATGTGGGTGCCACTCATAGTGAAAACTAAATATGTGGGTGACAATTAGTTCACTTCTTAGAGATACAATAAAGACAACATTCAACTTCATAATAATTTAAAAATAAAAATTCATATGACAAGACTTTGATTATAATTGTTCTTTAAAAGAATAATTTGTTGAAAACAATTCATACGATTATCTATGTTTCTAATATGGTACTTAGTGCAAACAAAGCCTCAGAAAAGAAAATCCCCTAAAACTTCTTTGTTCAATCCTTCATTCATTAAAGGGGTGGCAGGTGCGGGGGGGATCTTGTTGGATCCCGGAGGACAAGTTGAACAAAGCTTCGCCTGGGGTCTAGGCAATAGAACTAACAATGAAGCTGAGTGGATGGCTCTTCTTCAGGGTCTTCAACTTCTTCATGCTAAAAAGATTCGGAAGGTGTTGATATTTGGAGACTCTAGGCATGTTATCTACAAGCTGATTAACGGGTACCCCGAAGGAGCAATTAAATGTCGCCGCTTGTATAAGAAAGCTAAGCTGCTCATGTCTCAATCCTACGAGGCTTTTCATATCCTCCAGCATAATAATAAGGCAGCGGACAACATGGCTAATATATGTGCCAGGCTTCCTCAAGGCCACTACAGCCAAGATGGAAATCACCCATACCTCAAATTCATTCCATGATGAGTTGTTATAAGGTTCATTGTCGGACTCTCCTCTCGCGCAAACCCAAAGTAAAGTCTCTATCCTTCCAAAAAAAATTTGGATGCCTCCTTGGCTTCCATCCTCCTCCCCTTCTCTCTTTATTCCCCCCCTTCCATCTCTTCTTTCCCTCCCTCTTCTTTTCCCTTCTCCCCCTTCTTCTCCACCCTTCCCTCCTTCTCCTTTTCTCCCCCTTCCATCGCTTCCCTCCTTCACTTCACCGCCCCCCCCCCAGCTAGCCCCCATTTCCCCCTTCTTTTTGACGGCTCCTTGCATTTATTAACCTGTCCCGTATGTCTTCCTGTCTTGGCCGTGTGGAATTCTCTCTTATCCTCGGTGGTAGCAGAATTAAAGCCCATCAAGCCTCTAATTTACTACCTTGTTCCTTCGCACGATCGTAGTCTCCCCTCCTTCTTCTCTATGACGCTTCCCTGAAAAGACATGTTCTATAATTTTGCTCCGGACTCTGGTTATGGCTCTCCAGAAATAGTGCGATTCCTTCTGATTGTTGTAGTTGGAGTTGAGGGAGGGAGGCTGCTGGGCATCCCATGGCATGTGCTCCCTCTCATCCATGCCTTCGTAAAGGAGCGCCTGGCTCTTGCTGCTTTCTCCATTTGTCATTGCAGCTACCCCTCTGCGTCCTGGTTTTCTGGAGGTAACGTTGGTGCAAATCTTTCTCGTGAAGGCAGTCTGAAACGAGACTTGGGTTGCCTCTGCACTGGTTGGCAGGAAGGCACTATGGGAACGTTAGCCTGCACAGATAGACTTGGGGGTTCTGTGCTGCAACAAGAAATTGCAGTGCTCAGGCGTGTTGTTAGAGCTTTGTGGGTTGAGAACCAGGATTGTATTGTCCATCCTTTGCACAAACAGTCTGCCTGCATAGCGATTTCGGTGGACGCTGGAAATATGGCCCAAGTTGGGGAGAATACAGGGTTACAGGACATCAAGAAAAACCTGTGCAGGCTGTATGAGATGACAGCAATCAGGATTATGGATAATAAAGAAATGGCGAAGGAGATCAAAAAAATGGGTGAAACCGTGAGCTACACCTCGCTTCAGATCAGTAACCATGATGCCCGAATAGATGATATTGAAAGTAACATCCGCGAGTTGCTGGGTAAGGTGGACAGAATACAAGAAGATCTCGAGAAGCACATTACCATGAATCAAGGAAGCAAAGTAAATGGAGCAACTGATGCAGCTGATCATCCCATGGAAGAAGAGTCCATAGTTCAGCCAAGGGCTCACAGAGGCAACCCTTAACTTATGTCCTTTGGTTAAACTGTTTTATTTTCGTTTAGTTAATGTTTTTCTGCATATTGCTATGTAACCAGTTTGTTCGGGTATATACTAATCGAGACAATAGCAATTTTGGGAAAATCATACACTCTGTTTTGTGGAAAACTCTCAAGATAAGCCTAGTGTGCAGCAATTTTGACTTGCCGGCTTTCTATATCTTGTTTCCTTTGTAATGAATGGCTGTGCACAGCCTGTTAATATACTCCTCTTTTCTGTTTTTGTTAAAATATATATATATATATTTTAAATTAATATAAATAATATCATATATTTAAATTAACTCTATATATTTTAAATGAATATACATTATATTATATATTTTAATTTATTCTAACATAAAAATAAGACAACATATATTTATACACTTTTATTTAAAAATATAACAACATTTATTATTATACAATTTTATTTTAAGATAAAAAATATGATAACATTTATTATCAAATCTTGTATCTTTAAAATTATATTAAAAATTTAAATACAAAGTACTCAAAATTGAAAATTGTGTAGTTAATTAAGTTTAATTTATACTTTTAAAATTATATTAAAATACAAAGTCATAAAAATTGTGTTCTTCATTAAGTTTAATAAACTGTGAATACAAAGTTACATATTAAAGTTATTTATATTTTCTTATTAAAATTTTGAATGGGTTACAAATTTAAAAATAATGTTTATAATATTTGGTTCTTATAATTATTGTAATTTTGAAAGTATCTTATATTAATTTTATTTAGTTTTCATTAATTTTTTTCAATATACCTAACATTTCAATATATCTAACAGAAAAATCTTTATTGATAAAGTTTTAATGTGATTTGTGTTGAATTTATTGTTAAAATGAATAGAATAAAAAATAAGAGTATAGTGATAAGAGCATATAACATATATATCTGTATGTTATGGAATTATGAAGAGTAATGAGAACAAACCATTAATAAAATAAAATTTTATATTGAATAATTGATTTTATTGTTTCTAATTATTTAAAAGAAATTAATATCTACACTTTAAAAAACTCAAAGATATTTTTTTTTGGGAAAACCTGTAAAGAAAGAAAGTGATCTTATAAGTCTTCTCCTTAAATAGAGTTGAAAAGATTTATACCATGGGTTAAAGGAGGTCAATATGACATTTGAGTGACATTGGGTGATATAAGAGGGAGATAGGATTGAATCCATAGGAATCATTTGATCTATTATAGATCAACATACCAAAATGCATGTTCTTAGGAGGGATGCACAAGACTTCCAATGAGAATTTCAATCATAATTGAATTAGAGGATAGAAAAATGAAGAAGATTAACGGTAGACTATATACAAACACGAAATATTTGATCTTGGAAGCTCAATGGACACAATAGTATATCATGGTTACAGGGAACATACAAGCATACAAGCTAGAGGCCCCAAAAGACTGGTCACCTTAAAATGGTAGAGGATATATTGTCTACAATGCAAGTAACCAGGTTCAGAGTCTTCAAAGAATTGAAGGACAGATAATCTTTGGTTGCATCAACAAATTACAAGTTAGATGAATCATTATACGCTATGAAGATCCATATGGGGTAAAACTTGACATGTGGAACAAGTATCGAATACTCCTTGTTGTGAATATATTTCTAACATTTTATTTCACAACGTGACTAGTCCTACGCATCTATGCATCACCCTAGGTAAATAATAAGCGCGATACAAGGAAATCCAATTGCAAATTTTCATGTCAAAGCACCATCTTATTTCTATGGATTGGAAGTCCTTCACTAGTTGCACTAGCTTTATGAATTCACATAGCATTTGTTGAGCCAATGTATGCGATAGAAATAAGATAGATTTTCTTTTATTTCTCATTTTCATAATAAGATGTTGGCTTATTGTTGTTAATTTTTAATTAAATCTATTATATTTTGTTTCTTAGTATTTTATTTTGTTTTCCTAGTTTCTTGTTTTCATAGAAGTTTTTGAATGATTCAACCTCAATAATAGAGATTTTTCTCTGTCTTGAATTTGAAATTAAAGTTTATCTTGAGTTTGGTTGGTCTAAGTTTAGAATATATTCGTAGAATCCTTTTTAAGAAAAGTTTGAGAAGAATTTACTCACATTGATGATTTACCTTGCATGGATAGCCAGAAACTGGTAAGACGGAGATCAAATTTAGGAGCAACTGAACATGTATTCTTTTTCTTCTTCATTAAATACATTTGAAAGGGAAAAATCATTAGCCTATTTGAATAGGGACAACATTTTATTGCATTTTGTCATTTACCCATGCGATGATATTCTTTTGGTTATGATTTTTTCCAACACATCGATTTGTTTTACTCAAAATATAAGTTGATTCAACCGTGAAAGAATTGTCAAATTAAGGAATAGATCAGACAATAAATTATTTTTCTTTAATTTGAGGGGTTGTACATAAGAGCATACGTTTTATTATTTTGTTATCAGTATGACATACGGTCCTTATCCCATGAATGTCTTTTGTAGGTATCTATTAAATTAGATTCTACATTCCATGAAATGTTAAGACAAAATGTACTAATATTTTGACCTCTCTTCACATAATTAGAAGAAGTAGACACAATTTCATGCATTTGAAGCTACACACCCAAAAAACAACCAAAGTATCATGTAATTTAAAAATATAATCCACGAAGACTTGGGGAACTAGTGATGGTGTAAAAGGCTGTGACAATTCAGAAAAGAGGCCATATTTTGAAAGAAGATAGATGACCTCCATGACGAGTGACTTATTACTAGATATAGGAAGACTTACTATAAAATCCATAGAAACATAAGTCCATAGATGGGTTGGAATTTGAAGATCCTGCAATTCCCTTGACAACTTCAATGTTTCTCCTTATGTCTTTGGAAAGTGTGAAAAGCTATAACAAAGGTTTGGACGTTTTTTTCCATGCCTTCCCAAAAAAATGAGTGCTTAATCCTTTCATGGGTTTTATGAAATCTTAAATGAATTTCCAAGGGTGATAAATAGAATTCCTCTAACATTATTTTTTTCAATGTGGAATTTGGGGAAAAAGTGCATTCTTTATAGAATAATGTATCTTGGTGCCATGTATACCCTATAGATAGTTCAAATCTTCCTTAACCCATTGGATGAGTATCATTATAGTATCATTCACCATACATTCTTGATGCACTCCCCCAATCCAACCTAGAACTAGTAAGGATAATGCAAAGAGAGATAATTGCTTTTCAAATTGCCTAAACAATGCATCAACCACCACATTTTATCTACCCTTCACATATATAATCTCGCATAATCATACCCTGACATTTTAGTAGAGAACTTATGCTACTATAGAGACGACAATCATTCTTTAAGGAAATATTTTAAACTATGATTCTCAGTATTAACCTAGAAGTGTGTCCCTATTAAATAAGGGAAGCATGTCTTGACTCCATGAAGGATGTCCATCATCTATTTTTAATATGTAGAATTTCCAAAATTCTAATCAAATAACTACTTATTGGTGAATACTAAAGGGAATCCTTCTTGCATCAATATTGCTCCATGACCTCTTCCTTAGGAATCACATTCCACGATAAAATTCTTAGTGAAATTAGGCATTGTTAATACTACAATAGTTTACATGGAATCCTTTAAGGTGGAGAAAGCTTGCTTAACTTTGTTACTCTAGAAAAAATGCATTCTCTTTTAGCAATGATGTTAAGGGAGTTTCAATTTTGCCATATTTTTTCATAAACTTTCTATAGTAGTTTGTTAGTCTTAAGAACCCATGCAAGCTCTTGTAGGTCTTGGGATGTGGCCAATATAACATAGTGGCCATTTTTTTCGTCCACTTGCACTCCATCCTAACTCACAATTTGACCCAAGTATTCAACCTCAATAACCCCAAAAGCACATTTGGAATGTTTCACAAATAATTGATGGCCCTTGAGTGATTTCAAGGCATGATCAATATGCTCTAGGTGGCCTTCCCATGTGGTGCTGTATATCAAGATATCATCAAAGAAAACCAACAAAAAATTGTGCATGAAAGGGTGTAAAATTTTGTTTATGAGGTTTTGAAAGGTTGATGGAGAATCATAAAGGCCAAAAGGCATGACTAAGAGTTCATAATGACCTTCATGTGTGTAGAAAGTTGTCTTAGGGATGTCTTTCTTTGATCCTAATTTGGTGGTAGTCAAATTGAAGGTCTAGTTTAGTGAAGAACCTGACTCCATGAAGCTCATCTAGGAGATCATCAATGGCCAAAATGGGAAATTTATCCTTAATAGTTAATTTATTGAGAGCTTAAAAATCTCGACGCATGCGCCAAGTACCTTCATTTTTCAATATCATAACCGCTAAGGAGGAATAATTAGCTTGTATTGGCATGAATGATGTCAGCCTCCAACAACTCCTAAATGATTTTTTCTATTTCATTATTTTGGGAAAAAGGGTGCTCATAAGGACGTATGTTGGCGAGTTGACTACCTAGAATAAACAGAATACCACATTCATGCTTCCGACTGGCTAATGGTAAACCCTTGGGTGTTTCAAAAACATGTTGATGTTTGGAGAGAACCATTTATACAAATCATGGTGAATTTTCTCTGAGAGTGTGTCCACTACTTTGATGATATTGAATTGTTTTATAATACATGAGTGGCCTTTCTTTAATAACTTCTCCATATGATCTGAGGTGATAATTCTTAGAAAATTGAAGTAAGCACTTTGAGGTAATGTTGGTTCCCTTCCTTATCGTGCAAGA
>LPNX011152684.1:157385-170262 GCA_001517045.1 Pseudotsuga menziesii | reverse complement strand
CATTGTCATCATCCTCCTCCTCCTCATCATCATTCCATTGCAAATGCTTGAAAATAAAATCAAAGCAAATTTTCAACTAAACCTATCATCATCATCATCATTGTTCCTCATCATCGTCGTCATCATCATCATCCTTATCCTCGTCATCATCATCATCACCATCATTGTTCATCATCATTGTCATCATCCTTATCATCATCATCATCATCATCATCATTGTTTGTCATCATCATCGTCATCATCATCATCATCCTCATCATCATCACCATCATTGTTTATCAACATAGTCATCATCATCATCATTGTCGTCATCAACATCATCATCCTCATCATCGTAATCATCATAATCATCGTCATCATAGTCATTGTGATCATCATCATCATCATCATTGTTCATCATCATCGTCGTTATCATCATCATCCTCATCATCATCATCATCACCATCATTGTTCATCATCATAGTCATCATCATCCTCCTCCTCATCATCATCGTCACCATCAACATCATCATCATCATCGTTGTAATCATCATAATCATTCTCATCATAGTCATAGTCATTGTGATCATCATCATCCTCCTCCTCCTCCTCCTCATCATCGTCACCATCATTGTTCATCATCATTGTCATCGCCATCATCATCATCATCATCATCATCATCATAGTCATCATCCTCATCATCATCATTGTCATCCTCCTCCTCCTCCTCATCATCATTCCAGTGCAAATGCTTGAAAATAAAATCTAAGCAAATTTTCAACTAAACCTATCATCATCATCATCATCATCATCATTGTTCCTCATCTTCGTCATCATCATCATCATCCTCATCCTCATCCTGATCATCATCATCATCACCATCATTGTTCATCATCATTGCCATCGTCATCATCATCATAGTCATCATCCTCATCATCATAATTGTCATCATCCTTATCATCATCATCACCATCATCATGATCATCATGATCATTGTTCCTCATCATCGTCGTCATCCTCATCATCCTCATCATCATCATCACCATCATTGTTCATCATCATAGTCATCATCATCCTCATCATCATCATCATTGTCGTCATCAACATCATCATCCTCATCATCGTAATCATCATAATCATCGTCATCATCGTCATAGTCATCGTGATCATCATCATCATCATCATCATCATCATCATCATCCTCATCATCACCATCATTGTTCATCATCATAGTCATCATCATCCTCATCATCATCGTCGTCGTCATCAACATCATCATCGTAATCATCACTGTAATCATCATAATCATCGTCATCATAGTCACAGTCATCGTGATCATCATCATCATCATCACCATCATTGTTCATCATCATCATCATCTCCATCACGATCCTCATCCTCATCCTCATCATCATCATCATAGTCATCATCCTCATCATAATCATTGTCATCATCCTCCTCATCATCATCATTGTTGTTCATCATCATCATTCCATTGCAAATGCTTGAAAATAAAATCAAAGCAAAGTTTAAACTAAACCTATCATCATCATCATCGTCGTCGTCGTCATCGTCGTCATCATCATCATCATCACCATCATTGTTCATCATCATTGTCATCATCATCATCATCATCATCATCATCATCATCTTCATCCTTGTCATCATCATCATAGTCATCATCCTCATCATCATCATTGGCATCATCCTTATCATCATCATCACCATCATTGTTCATCATCATCATCATCCTCATCCTCATCCTCATCCTCATCCTCATCATCATCATCATAGTCATCATCCTCATCCTCATCATCATCATCATAGTCATCATCCTCATCATCATCATTGTCATCCTCCTCCTCCTCCTCATCATCATAATCATCATCCTCATCATCATCATTGTCATCCTCCTCCTCCTCCTCATCATCATTGTTCATCATCATCGTCATGGTCATCATCATCATTCCATTGAAAATGCTTGAAAATAAACTCAAAGCAAAGTTTCAACTAAACCTATGATCATCATCATCATCATCATCATCATCGTCATCGTCGTCATCATCATCATCATCATTGTTCCTCATCATCATCGTCATCATCATCGTCACCATTGTCGTCATCATCGTCATCCTCGTCGTCATCATCATCGCCATCCTCATCCTCATCATCATCATTGTCATCATCCTCATCCTCATCATCACCATCATTGTTCATCATCATCGCCATCGTCATCATCTTCATCATCATCCTCCTCCTCCTCCTCCTCCTCCTCATCCTCATCATAGTCATCATCCTCCTCCTACTCCTCATCATCCTCATCCTCATCCTCCTCATCCTCATCATAGTCATCATCCTCATCATCATCATTTTCATCATCATCATCATCATCATCATCATCACCATCATAGTCATCATCATCCTTATCATCGTAATCATCATCATAATCATTGTCATCATAGTCATACTATTCGTGATCATCATCATCATCGTCGTCATCGTCATCGTCGTCATCATCATCATCATCATCATCATCATAGTCATCATCATTGTCCATCATCATCGTCATGGTCATCATCATCATCATCATGGTCATCATCAACATCATCATCCTCATCATCGTAATCATCATCATCATCATCATAATCATCGTCATCATAGTCATAGTCATCGTGATGATGGTGATGATCATCATCATAACCATCATTGTTCATCATCATCGTCATCGCCATCATGATCATCATCATCATCATCATCATCCTCATCATCATAGTCGTCATCCTCATCATCATCGTTGTCATCATCCTCCTCCTCCTCATCATCATTCCATTGCAAATGCTTGAAAATAAAATCAAAACAAAGTTTTAACTTAACAGATGCGCACACGTGTGTTTAACGTGCACACACTTAGAAGCATGAGCGCACTTCTAGTGCGTGTGCATTATGTTTTAAACTAGGCGCACATGTGATTTAAATTTAGAATTTTGGCGGGCACCTTTTTTCCAACCTACGTGGTGGATGACTTGGCTGCTTTGGTTTTAGGTTTGGGTTGCCAAACCAAGTGGTTTGGACTGTCGTATGACATAAAACTTGTTTTGTACCACTTCTCCTATTTCTTGCATGATTTTGCATATGCCACGCTTGTCCACTACTAATGAAAATTCACACACTTGTGTAACTTTGTCTATAGATTCTGAATATGTAATTTTTATTTAAATCTATTATTTTTTTATATCTTTCATTTAATTTTAAATGGACTAACGTCAATATAACACAAAAGGTAGGTTGTTTGCTTCGGCTATAACTTTTGATTGGCTCGCCTATTTAGAAAACGAAAAAGAACCCGCACAAAAAGACACAAAGACCTACATCCTAAAAAAAAATATCGTTCATTGACTATGTTAAGAACAAGATGTCATGGACCAACGCTCGACCTTGTCATTTTAGGGCGTCGATGACTTCCTTAATTAAAAATATATATATAACATAAATTAATATGGAAAAATAACATTGCACTAGACACACCTATTATCTACAACTCTATATAATTTTTTTCACAAAATTCCACCATTTGCATACCAAACGAGTGGACCAACGCAAACATATTCATTATTTTTTGGGAAAAAAATAACATACCAACCTTAGAAGAACCTCGTTTTTTGGGATTTATACTTAGTTTCCATAAATAAAAGTTATATATTCCGGAAGGTAATTCAATTGTCCACGTTTCATATTCTTACGCCATATTCCAAAAAGTTGTGTAGGTACCTCTAATATTGATTTTTGACATTCAGATTTATGTTTTTCCAAAAGTCCATTACAACGAACACGTCATAAGTGACTAGCATTAGCTTCACCAACCCTAATATTTTTTACAAATTTAAAAACAATGTTTATAATATTTAGTTTTAATTTTGAAAGTATTTAATATTTTTTCATTAATTTTTTTGATATATTTAAGAAGAGAATCTTTATTGATAGAGTTTCAATGTTATTTGTGTTGAATTAATTGTTAAAATAAATAGAATAAAAAATAAGAGCATATATCTTATATATTATGAAGAGTAATGAGAACAAACAAATTGAAAAAACTAAAAGTTTGTATTGAATAATTGTTTTTATTGTTTTTAATTATTATTTTAATAATTTATATATGATATATGATATATGATATAGGAGTATTTACACCTAAAAAAAATCCAAAAGGCATGTTGGAAGGGAAAACGTGCAAAGAAAGACAATGATTTTATGCCTCTTCTTTTTAAAGAATAGAGTTGAAAAGTTTTATATCATAGGTTAAAGAGAGGTCAATATGAGATTTGAGTGACATAAGAGGGATATAGGATTGAATCCATAGGAGTCATTTGATGTATGATACATCAACATACTAAAATGTTTTTTCGGAGGGATGCACAAGACTTTTATTTATTGAGAATTTCAATCATTATTGAATTGGAGGATAGTAAAATGAAGAATATTAGGGGTAGAGTATATACAAAGGATCTCAAGAAAGGTTTGATCTTGGAAGTTCAATGGACACAATAGTATATCATGGTTATAAGAGGCGTACAAGCTAGAGGCCCCAAAAGACTTGTCACCATAAAATGATAGACGATAGATGGTCTACAATGCAAGTAACCCTTCAGATTCCTCAAAGAAATGAAGGCCATTTAATCTTTAGTTGCATCATCAAATTACAAGTTATATGAATGCAAAGCAATTGTTTAGATGGATTAGTGAAATATTTGCACCATTTTCCTATTTCCCTACTTACATAGGCACTTTTCCTTGACCGCCAAGTCACTACGAGGTCCTATAGTTTTAACAATCCAAAATTACAATTTTAACAAAGATCGTCTAACATAAATTCAATCATGGCATACTTGAAAAGGTGGAAAGGTGGAATGTTTAGCCTTCTTTAAAAATTTTCATGATACATTAGGTGAAGCAAAATCTTTAGAATGTTTTTGTTAAATCAATTTTTTTATATGTTGATGATGATGATTGTTAATGTCCACATAAACCAACTTTTGTTAAAAAGATGTTTTACTAAGTCAGTGTACTATTAATAAGTTAATAGGTTGGGAAGTTGATTAATAACAAACATTTTGAAATTGCTATTTAATATGAATGTAACATAAAATATCTTAAAAAATTGTTTTGATAGTATTTTAAAATGTCTATGCTTTTCAGGTTAATTATTTTAAGATTTTACATTGTGTATCTAGTCATCTCCATAAAAAAGTATATTACTTTTAATTTAAAAATAAAAGTTATAAAATACTTCTAAATTACCTAATCATTATTTTTTTTGACTATTTAACATCTTTGTTCTGTTTAAAAATGTCATAGCTTCAAACTTCTCTCCCACACATCTAAAGTGCAGAAGTAATAAGTCAAACTAAAGAAGCATCAACGAGAGCTATCTCTCCACGTATAATGGTGAATGGGACCAACTTGATATTCATGCAATGCAATCAATATATACATCCTTATGTTATTGCTGTCAGAAAATTTAATCTATAATATGAGGCCCCTAGAAACGATATTTAAAATAAATCTTCATAATTTTTTTTTCATCTTCCTACAATTTAGGAATATCCACTAAATATAAAGCCAAAAAATCTTCAAAATTGTAACAAGATAAAGTAAAAGGTAACATCAGAGTAAGGCGTGCTTTATTGCCCATAAGACATATTATAACATTATAGGCTTAGAGAAACCGTGAATCGCAGCAGCCGGTCCGTTCTGAGCGACTGATCGAGCCCTAACCTCTCTCATCGAGGGATTCCGCCGTTGGTTGGTGGCCCTGCTCATGGATCCGCCTGATCCAGCGTCCGTTGAGGACATATTTCAGACTATTGTGGCCTCTCTTCCTCCCATCCAAGTCGCTGCGGCCCCTTCCTCCAAATTCGTCAAACGAGCAGATGTCCCAGAAGTGAAACTCTGCTCTGCCGCATCGAAGAGAAAAGTAGTCACCCTCTTTGAGAAAGGCCTCATCGGTCTGTTCACCAGCCTATGGCTTTCCCCGCGCTCAGTGGAGGTATGGCTGAATAAAAACTGGAGAACCCTAATCCAGGGGGAAGTCCAACAGATTTTTTGTGGAAAATGATACTTTGCATTTATCTTTGAAAAGAAGGAGGACCGCGATCTAATCTTCAGGAATGGACCTTATTTCATGGGCCCAAGAGGCATGTACCTGAACAAATGGGATCTGTCTTTCAATCCAGAAAAATATATCCCAAAAGCAGTTCCTGTCTGGGTCAAGCTCCCCCATCTTCCTCTTCATTGCTGGAATGATGAGGGATTTCAAGCAATAGGAAATACCCTAGGGAAGTATGTTGACAAATCTGAACCGAAAGCCCCAATGTTCTCCTATGCCTGAATCTGTGTTGAAGTGGACCTTGAGAAAGGCCTGCCGGAGTCAATCATGCTCTCCATTGATGGATGGAACCATCTTCAAACAGTAGACTACGAGCAAATCCCGTTCAAATGCAAATACTGCCATGAATATGGCCACTTTGCAAAATCATGTCCGAAAAAACCTGAGAAACCCATCTCGGACAGCCCACCAAGTGAGGGATGGAACGTTGCAAGCGGGAAGAGGGCAGCCAAGCCCTCAAAGCAGCAGATCCCCACGTCAAAGACCCCCCCCGGAAACAGGTTTGAGACCTTTGAAGTTGAGACGCAAGAAGAAGAAAATCAAGAAGAAAACCCTGAATTGGCGCAACAACAGGATAATGAACCCCCGGCTATAGTCCCGCAGCATCAGGAAAAGGAAGATCAGGAAGAGGGTACTGGGCACCCTAAGGAAAGGAAAGACACAGTGACAAACGCTGAAGGATCGGTTACACGATCAAGGGCAAAATCAAGCTCGGAAGAAATAACAGATACTTCCACAGAAGAGCAAGAACCACTCTCCAGAAAAGGAAGAAAATCTAACAAAGTCATCAGAGAGCAGGAGGCAGCAAGAGAAAAGGCGGCAGGAAAGCAGTCTAATCTAGACTTTCTAGTAAAAACTTCGCAAGCAAACAAATATCTGCTTAGTGCAGAAAAGGAGAGAAAGGAGAAAGACAAGGCCCCCAAACAACTCAGGAAATAATGAAAGTAGTCTCCTGGAATTGCAGAGTCTTGGGAGGTACGCAGAAGCTAGAAGTTATCAAAAGGTTTAAATCAATGGAAACTGCCTCAATCCTACTCATCCAGGAGACAAAAAAATCAGCTGAAGACAGTGTTGCAACCATCAAAAGTATCTCGCCAAAACGGACAGGCCTTGCCACCGGTGCAAGTGGGGCCTCTGGAGGACTACTATGTTGGTGGAACTCAGATAAGTTTGAATTGCGCTCTGCTATAGAAAATAGAAATTGGATTCTTATAAAACTTGAAAACAAAGAAAGCAAAGAACAATTTTGGGTTGGGAATGTATATGGCCCAACCATGAACTCGCAGAAGGAAAGCTTTTGGACATTGCTAGAGGAGCAATGTGAAGATAAAAAGCTTCTACCCTGTTACATTGCAGGGGATTTCAATGCCACTATATCAACAGATGAGCGTAGAGGTGGAACTAAGGTGAGGGATCCATTCAGGGAAAGGCTGGAATATCTCATCTCTCAATGGGGCCTCACAGATATCAAACCAAAAAATGGCATCTATACATGGAGCAACAAAAGAATGGGACCTGGACATATCGTACCCCAGCTGGATCGCTTTTTGGTCAGTACTCACCTTCTCTATCCCCATCCGGAAGTCAAAATCTTGTGCTCTGCTGTATCGGATCATAAACCTATATGTCTCTTCTTTCCGCCGGTGGAAAACTTGGGGCCCCTCCCATTTAGGTTCAACTGGATATGGCTGGAATCGGAAGAAGCCAAGGATATTATATCTAGTGCTTGGCGTTGTTTCATTCCAGGCTCTCCAGCATTCTCCTGGGAACACAAGCTAAAAAGGGTGAAGGTAGCTCTCAAATCATGGGCAAAAACTCAATACCAAGAACCCGCAGAGCAAAAGGAAATCATCATAAAGGATATGGAGCTTCTCCAAGCAAAAATGGAAGTAAGTATGATCACCAAGGAGCACCTTGTCAAGGAAATTGAATTGGAATCAAAACTTCAAAAAATTCTAAGGCAAGAAGAGGAGGGATGGAGGCTACGCTCGCGAATCTTGTGGCTCAAAGGGAGAGATAAGAACATGAAGTTTTTCCAAAATCAATGTAGGGACAGGCAACGATGGAATACTATAAGAGAACTCAAAACTGAAGATGGTGCAGTCATTCAAGGGCAAGCGGCTATTAGCACAGAGGTAAGGACTTTCTTTGAACACTTGTATAATGATGAGGAGCTAGTCTCTCAATGCCTCATGGAATAAATGGTCTCTGACATCCCCTCTCTTATCAGCCCTGAGGAAAGACTTAGGCTTGAATCCCTCATCTTGGAAGAAGAAGTCAAAAAATCTATTTGGAGCCTCCACCCGGATAAAGCCCCAGGACTGGACTGATTCCCTATTTGTTTCTATAGATCCTTCTGGCCCCTTATTAAGAGGGATTTGATGTGCCTTATCTCTTGGATGGAAAAAGGTAATATGGGGGGAGCCACTAACTCCACCTTCCTAGCCCTGATCCCTAAAGAGTCTAATCCCACTTCCATTAAAAAATTCCGACCCATCTCCTTATGTAACACGTCCTATAAAATATTCTCAAAAGTGTTGTCCTTGAGACTCAAGCAAATCATTCCTTCCCTTATCTCGCCTAATCAAGGCGGCTTCATATAAGGCAGGAAAATCAGTGACAATATTCTTTTGGTACAAGAAGTGGTCCATTCTAGCACCAAAAGGGGAGAACCCGGGATGGCCATTAAGCTGGATCTGGCCAATTCTTTTGACAGATTGAGACACTCCTTTATCATTATGGTTCTGGAAATATTTGGGTTCCCCTCTATTTTCATCAATCAAATTCAAGTCTGCATAACTTCTCCTTGGATAGCACCTCTATCAATGGCAGACCCTCAGATTTTTTTAAAGCCTCTCGCGGGATAAGACAAGGATGCCTGCTTTCCCCTTTTCTATATATTCTGGTCGCTGATTCCCTCAACAGAAGACTGCTCAGGCTTCAATCTGAAGGATCTCTACCGGGCCTTTCCTTTAGGCATGGAGTCTCTCCCATCAATCATGCTTTGTTCGTGGATGACACTATCTTTCTTGGAATAGCTTCCAATCAAATTGCTAGGAACTTTCTCAGCCCCCTTGAAATTTTCCTCCAATCCTCAGGAAGTTCAGCAAACTTGAACAAATGCCAAATATATGGTTGGAATTTCCCTATAACAACTCTTCACAACATATCTCAAATCCTTCAAATCAAAGCCAATCCTAATTGGACCCATTTTACCTACTTGGGTATGCCTGTGGTTAAAAAATCCTTGACTTCCTCAATGTGGAACCCGGTCATACAAAAAATTAAGGCTAAGACTCAATCCTTGGGATCGAAATGGTTAAATTTAGCTGGGAAGACTGTTCTAATTCAGTCCATCCTCTCCTCCTACCCCATATACACAATTTCAATGGTCCTTGCTCCCAAGAATGTCATCAACAGCATTGGTAAGGAAATTAGAAAATTCTTATGGCAGGGAGGGAAAGTTCAGACTAAGAAGTTCCATCTGGTAAAGTGGGATACGATCAAGCATGCCAAAGGTCAAGGCGGTCTAGGCATTAGAGATCCGAAACACATGAGCATAGCTATGGGAGCCAAAATGATATGGATATTGGTTACGGGAAGAAAGGAATGGTGGAAGGAAGTCATCAGAAAAAAGTATATTAGAAGGCCCAGATCAAAAATGTTGGACAACACATGGACAGGAAAAGGAACCACTCTATGGAAACTATGCAAAGCATCCCTTAACATAATCACCGAAGGTTGCTACTGGATTCCAAGGAATGGGAAAAGAATTAATGTCTGGAATAGCAACATCTTAGGACAGCCCCCTCGCTCCTTGATGCCAGGCTTGGCTCCTCTATCTGAATGGGCGAGTGAGCAGGGGATTAACACTCTTTATGATCTCTCTCGGTGGGACTCGAAGGGACAGTGGACATGATGGAAGGAGCTATCTCCTCCAGCTCATCTGGCCAATGCTGCAGCCTCCTTTCTCTCTTCTCTCCATGGCTCGTCCCCAACGCGAGTCTCAGCTAAGGATCGCTTTGGATGGGGTAAATCAGGGCAGTACAGTGTTAAAGAGGGATATAATAAAATAACCATGGAACCGAGTATGGCAGAAAGACTATGGAAGAAGGTGTGGCATCCTGATAGTATCCCCAAAGTTAATAGCTTCACCTAGATTCTCTTGCATAACAAGCTTTTAACAGTTGAAAATTTAAGGAAAAGAGGCATTCTTGGCCCCTCTCGATGTGCTCTGTGCAATTCAGCTGAAGAGACTTCCAACCATATTTTTCTGCAATGCAAAGTCTCCCTCTTAGTTTGGAGGATCGTTCTCCCTCCGGATTTTGGTCGAGACCTCCCAGGTACTGTAATTCAGCTCTTCAAAGACTTGTCTAATCATTTTCCCAGATCCTTAAGCAAGAAACCAATCTTAAGCCGTCTCTGGGATTCTATCCCAAAGAACCTTTTTTGGCAACTTTGGCTAGCTAGGAATCGTGCCATCTTCAAGGAACAAAAAGTTGTCCCGACCTGTATAGCAGCTAAAAATATAGGAATGATAGTTGAAAAGTTTGCCTCAAATAACATTAGCTTCCCCTCGCAAGAGTCCATCCCTGAACCTTATTCTTCCTGGTGCAAAAACTTCCTGAAAGAGAGGAGCTCCCCTCAGTCCAAAAGCATCACTTGCAGAGCAGACCAATCTAGATGGTCCCCTCCGTGGGAGTTACGTCTACCCAGTAATGAATTTAAATCCTGGCTCAGGGAGAAAAACTCATTTTCTTTCTTCTTTGATGGCACTTCGAAAGGTAATCCAGGGGTGGCAGGCATGGGGGGGATTCTCTTGGATCCCGGAGGATATGTAGAACAAACCTTCACATGGGGCTTAGGCAACAGAACCAACAATGAAGCTGAGTGGCTGGCTCTTATCCAGGGCCTTCATCTTCTAAGCACTAAGAAGCTTCGAAAGGTTTTGATATTCGGAGATTCCAGGCATGTCATTTACAAACTGATCAACGGATACCCTATTAGAGCAGTCAATTGCCGCTGTCTGTTTGAAAAATCTAAGCTACTCATGCCTAAATCTTATGAGGATTTTTACATCATTCGGCACAATAATAATGCAGCAGACAGTTTGGCTAATGTGGGCACCACTCTCCCACAAGGTCACTACAGTCAGGATGGAAATCATCCTATCCTCAAATACATTCCTTAAATGAGGTGCTAGAAGCCCCCTCCCCAACCTCTCTATGTGCATATTATCTTAATGAAGTTCTTAACCCTCCTTCAACTTTTTGGAAGCCTTAAAGCCCCCCTTCCTTCTCCTCCCTTTCTCTTTTTCACTCCCCCCTCTTTTTCCTTCTCCCCTTATCCCTCCTTCCTCATCTCCCTAAGACCTATTCTCTATCCCCCACTCCTTATTTCCCCCTCCTCCTTTCTACCCCTCTCCCCACATCACTTCCTCACAGCTGGCATCCATTCCTTCCAGCCTCTCAACGGTTCCAAGCATTTACTATTATGTCTCGCCATATCCCCTCCCTCTGCTGCGTGGACTCTCTCTTATCTTCTCGTCATCTTGATCTCTGCAGGCATGAAGATCATCCGGCCCTTGGTTAATTGCTATCCCTCTTCTCACGCTTGTGCTCCCCTCGTCCATTTTTCTATGCCGTCTCCTTGGAGCGACATGCTTATTCACTCTACGCTGGACCTTGGCTCTGGTTCTCTTGAAGCGGTGTGAATTCTCCTGAATGTGGTAGTAGGTGTTGAAGGAGGGAGGCTGCTGGGAATCCCGTGGCAAGCACTCCCTCTTACTCGTTCCTTTGTGAAGGAGAGGCTTGCTCTCACAGCCTTCTCCAATTGTCATTGTAGTTTCCCCTCCGCATCTTGGTCTTCAGGCCCTGGCTTTGGTATAAATTTTACGCATTCAGGTAGTTTGAGACGAAGTTCAGTCTTGGGCTATCTTTGCATTGGGTGGCAAGAAGGTGCCGTGGGTACTCTGGTATGTTCAGAATGGCATGAGGGTTCTATGTTGCAGCAGGAGCTTACATTGCTTAGTCGTTTTCTTAGTGTTCCCTCGGTTGAGATTCAGGACTGTGTCCTCGCTGCTCGTTCCTTGCACAGTCAATTTGCTTGCATTGAGATCTCTGCTGAAGCTGGGAGAATGTCCCATGCAGGTGAAAACACAGGAATAATGGATATTAAGAAGAACCTACGATGTCTGTATGAGATGAAAGCAATTGGAGTCATGGAAAACAAAGAAATAGTGCAGGAAATTTATCCTTAATAGTTAACCTATTGAGAGCTTAAAAATCTTGACGCATGCGCCAAGTACCTTCATTTTTCAATATCATAACCACTAAGGAGGAATAATTAGCTTGTATTGGCATGAATGATGTCAGCCTCCAACAACTCCTAAATGATTTTTTCTATTTCATTATTTTGGGAAAAAGGGTGCTCATAAGGACGTATGTTGGCGAGTTGACTACCTAGAATAAACAGAATACCACATTCATGCTTCCGACTGGCTAATGGTAAACCCTTGGGTGTTTAAAAAACATGTTGATGTTTGGAGAGAACCAAATACAAATCATGGTGAATGTTCTCTGAGAGTGTGTCCACTACTTTGATGACATTGAATTGTTTTATAATACATGAGTGGCCTTTCTTTAATAACTTCTCCATATGATCTGAGGTGATAATTCTTAGAAAATTGAAGTAAGCACTTTGAGGTAATGTTGGTTCCCTTCCTTACATGCAAGA
>LPNX011152684.1:142392-154969 GCA_001517045.1 Pseudotsuga menziesii | reverse complement strand
ATGTGAGACCAAAAGAGATAGTAATGCATAGCCTGTGACCTAAGAGTTTATTTTATAATGATCAGAACCTTGGAAATTAATTAATTAATGCTAAATGCTTTTATATATAAAGATCATGTCCACCATCTATTTCTGAGATTGTCACTGTAACTAAATTATAGCAAACAAAGTCCAGTTGGACTATCCCAAAAGCAATTCATTGTCTAACAGAAAACCTTCATTAATGAAGCTTGAAAGAAAGCATAGTAAGTGAACTCAAAAACTTATACCTTTCAAGAAATCTCTGCAAGCAAATGGTATGGTGAAGCCTGAAGAATCAAGAGGGGATGGGAGTCATCTTGAAATCTCTGCAAGAAAATAGTATGGTGAAGCCTGAAGAATCAAGAGGGTATGGGAGTCATTTTATAATGTGAGCAGGCTGTTGGACTGTGTAGAATAACAACTGTGAGTCGACATGGGCACATGCATTAGCCTTTTCATTCCTGCTCATAGACAACTACGTTCATATAGAAAATTATTATTGTTTCCCCTCGTGGCCATGATAATGCTAAGTAGTCATTTTATTTTAAGTTACCTCAGATCTCTGAAATTGTCTCTTGATGGCACGCTCAATTCAGACATGTAGTTTTATTAGTTCACTCCTCCCGTTGTTACTCTAAATACATGAATTGCATTGTATTGTAGCTGGGTGTTACCCTCTCTTTATAGATAATTCGAAGGTTACATTTCAGATTATTATAATGAGGGTCCACGCTTGTGAAAGGGCTCAACCATACCCCCTAACTACCGGCCCTGTACAACTCATGCATGAATTGTGTTCGAAGGGTCGCAGCAATATTTATATGAAGAGATAGATATCTAATCAAATATATATATTTGCACTTCCTTTGTCGGGTTGGAGTACAGTTACTCTTCACTGAAGCCTTTTTGGTTTTTCGTCGAAATCCCCGAAACCACAGAATCGATAAGTATTATTACTCCGTATGAAATTTGTAGTAATTTGAAAAGAAAACAGTGAGGGAACAGATGTAAAGACGGTCCTATTCCTTGAAAGCGCTTATCAATGTCATTTCCAGCAATCAGGATAACATACTTTAATTTATTAGAGCCATGTGAAATGTTTACGTTCAATTATTGCATTTATCCGTTTTGTATTCCATTTTAAAGCCAATAATATTAATATAATACATGATTATAAGAGATGTGGGTGATGATAATCTGACTATTCGATCCTGAAAGCACGAGGCAACTCCTTATATTGTAATTTGTGTTTAAAAGCAAATCGAGACAATCTATAGTAAACCTGCCATTGGATTTCTAAATACATTAGAATATAAAGTAGATCATACAGCGAAAAGTGTCAGAGTAAGCAATATTATATTCGCTGCAAATAAAATATCAATTCAATGATTGATATCTTTAAATAAAATTTATAATATTTGTTAATCATAATCTAAAAATGCAAATGAATTTTATTACAATACATTAAAATATCAATTCAATGATTGATATCTTTAAATAAGATTTATAATATTTGTTAATCATAATCTAAAAATACAAAACTAAGTTTTAATCATTATGTTTGAATCGCATACCATGTATAACAGAATTATTTTAAAATATATGAAATAGTGTGTTAAGGATAATTTAAAATTTTGTTTTAAAAGAAGGGAGACGATAGTTCTTTAAATCATAATTTTAATATTTCAAAATAAAAATATTAATAATAAATTTATATATACAATTAAATAAAATTTCCAATATAAATAATAATAATAAAACTAAAAAACAATTATATAGAAAATAAGATATAAAATTTATTAAAAACAATAACAATATTCCTTATATAAATATAATTTGGTTCTTTCTATACATTATAATATATATTTTAAATAAATATTTTCAAATTAATATACATTATACTATATATTTTAATTTGGTTCTAGCATAAAGATAGGACAACATATATTTATACAATTTTATTTTTCTTTAAAAAAAATATAACAACATTTATTTGGTATATCTTTAAAATCATATTAAAATGTAGGGTCCTCAAAATTGTGTCGTTCATTAAGTTTATTTTATGATTTTAAATTATATTAAAATGCAAAGTAAAGAAAATTGAGTTAGTTCATTAAGTTTAATAAATCGTGAATACAAAGTTATGGATTAAAATTATTTATATTTTTTTAACAAAATTTTGAATAGATTATAAATTTAAAAATAATGTTTATAATATTTGGTTTTAATTTTGAAAGTATTTAATGGGCACCCCACAAGAAGCTGCTACCCAAATATGATGCAATGGGAGCTTGCAAGCGGAAAAAAAAACAAGAACGTGCACACACCCTTAGAGGCGCACACGCGCTCCTGCTTCGACAGTGGCGAACCTCCACGACGGATTGCCAATGTGGACAATAGGAGCACGTGCACTCTTAATGACACATGCGCGCTGGATTCCCAATGTGGATAATAGGAGCACGCGCGCACTCCTAATGACACGTGCGCGTCGGATTGCCAATGTGGACAATAGGAGCGCGCGCACGCTCCTAATGACACGCACACACGTGTATGTGGACACATGCGCATGTTTTGTGTGATCGCATACAAGGACGGGCGCGTGTCCCTATGTTTAAAAAAAATAGTGAACAATTTTGTTTTGTTCATTATCATCATTCCATTGAAAATGCTTGAAAATAAAATCAAAGAAAAGTTTCAACTAAACCTATTAACATCATCATCATCATCATTGTTCCTCATCATCGTCGTCATCATCATCATCATCACCATCGTCCTCATCATCATCATCCTCCTCCTCCTCATCATCATCATCACCATCGTCGTCGTCATCATCATCATCATCATCCTCATCCTCATCTTCATCATCATAGTCATCATCCTCATCCTCATCATCACCATCATTGTTCATCATCATCGTCGTTGTCATCATCATCATCATCTTTCTCCTCCTCCTCCTCCTCATCATCATCCTCATCCTCATCATCATCATCATCATCATAGTCATCCTCCTCCTCATCTTCATCATCATCATCATCCTCATCCCCATCATCATCATCCTCATCCCCATCATCATCCTCATCATCATCATTGTCATCATCATCATCACCATCATAGTCATCATCATCCTCATCATCGTAATCATCATCATAATCATCGTCATCATAGTCATACTATTCGTGATCATCATCATCATCATAGTCATACTATCTGTGATCATCATCATCATCATCATCATCGTTATCATCATCATCATAGTCATCATCATCGTCATCATCATTGTTCATCATCATCGTCATCATCATCATCATCCTAGTCATCATCATCATCATTGTCATCATCAACATCATCATCCTCATCAACATAATCATCATCATCATAATCATTGTCATCATAGTCATAGTCATCATGATCATGATCATGATCATCTTCACCGTGATCATCATCCTCACCATCATTGTTCATCATCATCCTCATCATCATCATCATAGTCATCATCCCCATCATCATCATTGTCATCATCCTCCTCCTCATCATCATCGTTGTTCATCATCATCATTCCATTGCAAATGCTTGAAAATAAAATCAAAGCAAATTTTCAACTAAACCTATCATCATCATTGTCGTCATCGTCATCATCCTCATCCTCATCATCACCATCATTGTTCATCATTATTGTCATCGTCGTCATCATCATCATCATCATCATCATCATAGTCATCATCCTCATCATCATCATTGCCATCATCCTTATCGTCATCATCACCATCATCATCATCATTGTTCTTCATCATCATCCTCATCATCATCATCATCATCATCACCATCATTGTTCATCCTCATCAGCATCATCATTGTTGTCATCGGCATCACCATCCTCATCATCGTAATAATCATAATCATCGTCATCATAGCATAGTCATCATCATCATCATCATTGTTCCTCATCATCGTTGTTATCATCATCATCCTCATCATCATCATCACCATCATTGTTCATCATCATACTCATCATCATCGTCGTCGCCATCATCATCATCATCATCATCATTGTAATCATCATAATCATTGTCATCATAGTCATAGTCATCATGATCATGACCATCATCCTCATCCTCATCCTCATCCTCATCATCATCGCCATAATTGTTCATCATCATCGTCACCGCCATCATCATCATTGTCGTCGTCGTCCTCATCATCATCATCATAGTCATCATCATCATTGTCATCATCCTCCTCGTCATCATCATCATTCCATTGCAAATACTTGAAAATAAAATCAAAGCAAATTTTTAACTAAACCTATCATCATCATCAGCATCATCATTGTTCCTCATCATCGTCATCATCATCATCATCCTCATCCTCATCATCGTCATCATCATCCTCATCCTCATCCTCATCATCCTCATCCTCATCATGACCATTATTATTCATCGTCATTATCATCATCATCATTATCCTCATTGTCATCGTCATCATCATAGTCATCATCATCATCATCATCATTGTCATCATCCTTATCATCATCGCCACCACTATCATCATCATCATCATCATCATTGTTCCTCATCATCGTCATCATCGTCTTCATGCTCATCATCATCACCATCATTGTTGATCATAATCCTCACCATCATCATCATCATCATTGTCATCATCAACATCACCATCCTCATCATCATAATCATCATAATCATCGTCATCATAGTCATAGTCATCGTGATCATCATCATCATCATCATCATTGTTCCTCATCATTGTCGTTATCATCATCATCCTCATCACCATCATTGTTCATCATCATAGTCATCATCATCCTCATCATCATCATCATCATTGCCATCAACATCATCATCATCATCATCGTAATCATCATAATCATTGTCATCATAGTCGTAGTCATCATGATCATGATCATCCTCATCCTCATCCTCATCATCATCACCATCATTGTTCATCATCATCGTCATCGCCATCATCATCATCATCATCATCCTCATCCTCATCATCATAGTCATCATCCTCATCATCATCATTGTCATCATCCTCCTCCTCATCATCATCATTCCATTGCAAATGCTTGAAAATAAAATCAAAGCAAATTTTCAACTAAACCTATCATCATCATCATTGTTCCTCATCATCGTCGTCATCATCATCATCCTTATCCTCCTCCTCATCATCATCATCACATCATCACCATCATTATTCATCATCATTGTCAACATCATCGTCATCCTCATCGTCATCATCGTCATCATAGTCATCGTCCTCATCATCATCATTGTCATCATCCTTATCATCATCATCATCATCATCATCATCATTGTTCTTCATCATCGTCGTCAGCACCATCATCCTCATCATCAGCACCATCATCATCATCATCATTGTTCATCATCATAGTCATCATCATCATCATCATCATTGTCGTCATCAACATCATCATCCTCACCACCGTAATCATCATAATCATCATCATCATAGTCATTGTGATCATCATCATCATCATTGTTCATCATCATCGTCGTTATCATCATCATCATCATCACCATCATTGTTCATCATCAAAGTCATCATCATCCTCCTCCTCATCATCATCGTCGCCATCAACATCATCATCATCGTTGTCGTAATCATCATAATCATCGTCATCATAGTCATAGTCATCGTGATCATCATCATCATCATCATCCTCATCCTCATCGTCATCATCATCACCATCAGTGTTCATCATCATTGTCATCGCCATCATCATCATTATCATCATCATCATAGTCATCATCCTCATCATCATCATTGTCATCCTCTCCTCCTCCTCCTCCTTATTCCAGTGCAAATGCTTGAAAATAAAATCAAAGCAAATTTTCAACTAAACCTATCATCATCATCATCATCATCATCACCATCATTGTTCATCATCATTGTCATTGTCATCATCATCATAGTCATCATCCTCATCATCATCATTGTCATCATCCTTATCATCATCATCACCATCATCATGATCATCATCATCATCATTGTTCCTCATCATCGTCGTCATCCTCATCATCCTCATCACCATCATTGTTCATCATCATAGTCATCATCATCCTCATCATCATCATCATTGTCGTCATCAACATCATCATCCTCATCATCGTAATCATCATAATCATCGTCATCATAGTCATAGTCATCGTGATCATCATCATCATCATCATTATCATTGTTCCTCATCATCGTCGTCATAATCATCATCCTCCTCCTCCTCCTCCTCATCATCACCATCATTGTTCATCATCATAGTCATCATCATCCTCATCCTCATCATCGTCATCGTCACCAACATCATCATCGTAATCATCACTGTAATCATCATAATCATCGTCATCATAGTCATAGTCATCGTGATCATCATCATCATCATCACCATCATTGTTCATTATCATCACCATCATTGTTCATCATGATCATGATCATCCTCATCCTCATCATCATCATCATAGTCATCATCATCATCATAATCATTGTCATCATCCTCCTCATCATCATCATCGTTGTTCATCATCATCATTCCATTGCAAATGCTTGAAAATAAAATCAAAGCAAAGTTTCAACTAAACCTATCATCATCATCATCATCATTGTTCCTCATCATCGTCGTCGTCATCATCGTCGTCATCATCATCACCATCATTGTTCATCATCATCATCATCTTCATCCATGTCATCATCATCATAGTCATCATCCTCATCATCATCATTGGCATCATCCTTATCATCATCACCACCATAATTGTTCATCATCATTGTCATCATCATCCTCATCATCATCATCATAGTCATCATCCTCATCATCATCATTGTCATCATCCTCCTCCTCCTCATCATCATTGTTTATCATCATCATCATTCCATTGAAAATGCTTGAAAATAAACTCAAAGCAAAGTTTCAACTAAACCTATCATCATCATCATCATCGTTGTCGTCGTCGTCGTCATCATCATCATCATCATTGTTCCTCATCATCATCGTCATCATCATCGTCACCATTGTCATCATCATCATCATCCTCGTCACCATCATCATCGTCATCCTCATCCTCATCATCATCATCATTGTCATCATCCTCATCCTCATCATCACTATCATTGTTCATCATCATCGTCATCGTCATCATCTTCATCATCATCGTCATTGTCATCATCTTCATCATCATCATCCTCATCATCATCCTCATCATAGTCATCATCCTCCTCCTCCTCCTCATCCTCCTCATCCTCCTCCTCATCATCATAGTCATCATCCTCATCATCATCATTTTCATCATCATCATCATCATTATCATCACCATCATAGTCATGATCATCCTCATCATCGTAATCATCATCATAGTCATACTATTCGTGATCAACATCATCATCGTCATCGTCATCGTCATCATCATCATCATCATCATCATCATCGTCATGGTCATCATCAACATCATCATCCTCATCATCGTAATCATCGTAATCATCATCATCATCATCATAATCATCGTCATCATAGTCATAGTCATCGTGATGATGATGATGATCATCATCATAACCATCATTGTTCATCATCATCGTCATTTCCATCATCATCATCATCATAGTCATCATCCTCATCATCATCATTGTCATCGTCCTCCTCCTCCTTATCATCATTCAATTGCAAATGCTTGAAAATAAAATCAAAACAAAGTTTTAACTTAACATATGCATGCACGCATGTTCAAAACAAAGTTTTAACTTAACAGATGTGCGCATGCGTGTTTAACGCGCACGCACTTAGAAGCATGAGCGCACTTCTAGTGTGTGTGCGTTACATTTTAAACTAGGCGCACGTGTGATTTAAATTTAGAATTTTGGTGGGCACCTTTTTTCCAACCTATGTGGTGGATGACTTGGCTGCTTTGGTTTTAGGTTCGGGTTGCCAAACCAAGTGGTTTGGACTGTCTTATGACATAAAACATGTTTTGTACCACTTCTCCTATTTCTTGCATGATTTTGCATATGCCACGCTTGTCCACTGCTAATGAAAATTCACACACTTGTGTAACTTTGTCTGTAGATTCTGAATATGTATTTTTTATTTAAATCTATTATTTTTTTCTATCTTTCATTTAATTTTAAATGGACTAACGTCAACCTAACACAAAAGGTAGGTTGTTTGCTTCGGCGATAACTTTTGATTGGCTCGCCTATTTAGAAAACGGAAAAGAACCCACACAAAAAGACATAAAGACCTACATCCTAAAAAAAAAATATCGTTCATTGACTATGTTAAGACCAAGATGTCGTGGACCAACGCTCAACCTTGTCATTTTAGGGCATCGTTGACTTCCTTAATTAAAAATATATATATATATATATAACATAAATAAATATGGAAAAATAACGTTGCACTAGACACAAATGTTGTCTACAACTCGATATAATTTTTTTCACAAAATTCCACCATTTGCATACCAAATGAGTGGACCAACGCAAACATATTCATTATTTTTTGGGAAAAAAATAACATACCAACCTTAGAAGAACCTCGTTTTTTGGGATTTATACTTAGTTTCCATAAATAAAGTTATATATTCCAGAAGGTAATTCAATTGTTCATGTTTCATATTCTTACGCCATATTCCAAAAATTTGTGTAGGTACCTCTAATATTGATTTTTGACGTTCAGATTTCTATTTTTCTAGAAGTCCATTGCAACGAACGCGTCATAAGTAACCAGCATTAGCTTGCACCAGCCCTAATATTTTTTACAAATTTAAAAACAATGTTTATAATATTTGGTTTTAATTTTGAAAGAATTTAATATTTTTTCATTAATTTTTTTGATATATTTAAGAAGAGAATCTTTATTGATAGAGTTTCAATGTTATTTGTGTTGAATTAATTGTTAAAATAAATAGAATAAAAAATAATAGCATATAACTTATATATTATGAAGAGTAATGAGAACAAACAAATTGAAAAAAATAAATGTTTGTATTGAATAATTGTTTTTAATTACTATTTTAAATATATATATGTGTGTGTGTGTGTGTGTGTGTGTGTGTGTGTGTGTGTGTGTGTGTGTGTGATATAGGAGTATTTACACCTAAAAAATCTAAAAGGCATTTTGGAAGGGAAAACGTGCAAAGAAAGACAATGATTTTATGCCTCTTCTTTTTAAAGAATAGAGTTGAAAAGTTTTATATCATAGGTTAAAGAGAGGTCAATATGAGATTTGAGTGACATAAAAGGGATATAGGATTGAATCCATAGGAGTCATTTGATCTATGATACATCAACATACTAAAATGTTTTTTCAGAGGGATGCACAAGACTTTTATTCATTCAGAATTTCAATCATTATTGAATTGGAGGATAGTAAAATGAAGAATATTAGTGGTAGAGTATATACAAAGGATCTCAATAAAGGTTTGATCTTGGAAGCTCAATGGACACAATAGTATATCATGGTTACAAGGGGTGTACAAGCTAGAGGCCCCAAAAGACTAGTCACCATAAAATGGTAGACGATAGATAGTCTACAATGCAAGTAACCCTTCAGAGTCCTCAAAGAATTGAAGACCATTTAATCTTTAGTTGCATCATCAAATTACAAGTTATATGAATGCAAAGCAATTTTTTAGATGGATTAGTGAAATATTTGCACCATTTTCCTATTCCCCTACTAACATAGGGGCTTTTCCATGACCGACAAGTCACTACGAGGTCCTATAGTTTTAACAATCCAAAAGTACAATTTTAACAAAGATCGTCTAACATAAATTCAATCATGGCATACTCGAAAAGGTGGAAAGGTGGAATGTTTAGCCTTCTTTAAAAATTATCATGATACATTAGGTGAAGCAAACTCTTTAGAATGTTTTTGTTACATAATTTTTTTTAGATGATGATGATGATTGTTAATGTCCACATAAACCAACTTTTGTTAAAAAGATGTTTTGCTAGGTGAGTGTACTATTAATAAATTAATAGGTTGGGAAGTTTATTAATAATAAACATTTTGAAATTGCTATTTAATATGAATGTAACATAAAATATCTTAAAAAATTGTTTTGATAATATTTTAAAATGTCTATGCTTTTCAGGTTAATTATTTTAAGATTTTACATTGTGTATCTAGTCATCTCCATAATAAAATATATTACTTTTAATTTAAAAAATAAAAGTTATAAAATACTTCTAAATTACCTAATCATTATTTTTTTGACTGTTTAACATCTTTGTTCTGTTTGAAAATGTCATAGCTTCAAACTTCTCTCCCACACATCTAAAGTGCAGAAATAATAAGTCAAACTAAAGAAGCATCAACCAGAGCTATCTCTCCACGTATAATGGTGAATGGGACCAACTTGGTATTCATGCAATGCAATCAATATATACATCCTTATGTTATTGCTGTCAGAAAATTTAATCTGTAATATGAGGCCACCTAGAAACGATATTTAAAATAAATCTTCATAATTTTTTTTTCATCTTCCTGCAATTTAGGAATATCCACTAAATATAAAGCCAAAAACTCTTCAAAATTGTAACAAGACAAAGTAAAAGGAGTAACATCAGAGTAAGGCGTGCTTTATTGCCCATTATAGAAGATATATTATAGGCTTACTAAAAAATAAAAAATACATGTAACCTCGTAACATATAAAGAGTTTAAATATATATATATATATATATATATATATCCCTTTCAAAGGTAAAAGTAAAAATAAAAATCTATTTTAAAAGTCAAGAAATTGGATAATGGAAATGTGGGAAATTAAAGTAGTAAAGCCACGAAAAAGGGGCTGTGCTAGGGCTATCATTGAACACATCTCATTGCTATTTACAACTTAAGCTAATCTTTATGTTGGCAAGTTTACAACATGTCTCAAATTGTGAAAATCAAACCAACAATAAAGATGACACCTTTTAAGTTTATCTGCAATCCGTGAGACCCTAATCAGGAATCATTAGTATGATTAGTTTTATTAATTAACAACGATGAAATAAATAACAAAGCGTAACTAATAAGAACATATTATAGAAGATACATAAATATATTATATATAAGAGGTTGCCATTAGATGTTACGGTCTCTAGTGCACTCTGGCGGCATTGCAAGATACCTCCCTCTGTCAGCGTAGTAGTTGTAGATGGGGTACTTGTCACGAACCCTCTTTAGTTTTCTCCAGTGCGTTCAATCAAGGTCATTGAAGGATTTCTGATCCCACTGTCGACAACTAAGAGTTGGCCTCTTGTTGTTAAATGATAACTAAATTAATGTGTTTATGAGAGGTTTGTCA
Source organism: Pseudotsuga menziesii (assembly GCA_001517045.1). NCBI lineage: Eukaryota > Viridiplantae > Streptophyta > Pinopsida > Pinales > Pinaceae > Pseudotsuga > Pseudotsuga menziesii. Next base: position 143,631 of record LPNX011152684.1, on the reverse strand, counting down.
TTATGGGTGTTTACTGAAAGTTAACTGTTTACTCATGTAACTAATTTCATTGAAGTATATAATGCATGGTTGGGGTACACAATGTAGAGAGTTGTTTGTGAGGTTGTAACCATCTTGTAATCTCTCTACGTGGTTGTTTCCACTTTGGGGTTTTACCACATGAATTGTTGTTGTTAAATGATATTGTTAATAGTGTGGATTGATTTAATTTGTCTCTGAAAAATAACAAGTGGTATTAGAGCCTGAGTGCTAGATGGCTTCGTGCAGTGAATTAACGGTCTTATGTTTGCTGTGATGTAAGCGGCTTTCTGTTAATGGCTTTGTGCAGTGAGTGATGAACGGCTTCTATGTGAGTCCCATGTTCCCACCAGAGAGAAATAGGGAGTATTTTATAGAGATTGTTTTTATAGAGATCTAGATATTTTATATATATAGTCCTCGCAATCTAGAGAAAAGAGCTATCTCTCGGTATAGACATCTATATTGTTCACAGTTAGCTTAGCTTAACTTCACTTAACTTCTTCACTTAAATATCCTTCACACTTCACATAACAGAGGCCGTGTGGTAAAATGGCTACTGAAAAGGAGAAGCGCGTGAAGCCTTGACTGGAATTCGCCGACTGCTGAGCGTGAAAAGGAGAAGCGCGTGAAGCCTTGCCTGGAATTTGCCGACTGCTGAGCGTGGAGCCGTGAAGAAAGTTGTACTCAGACATTTGTTGAGTGTGGAGCCGTGAAGAAAGGTATACTCAGACCTTTGTCTGGAGGTCGTGTCTGCGCATGACTGCTTCTTGAAAAACATGTGGAAGAGAATCCCGTTGACCTGCTGGCGGACGTGGAGGAGTGCGAGCAGCCTGCGTGTGGAAGGGAGGTCACGTGAAGTGGAGAGTCTGCCCACTGTGGTGTGTAGTCTGACTGAAACTGTGAAGACTGCAGTAGAGGACCGCATGAAGAAGAAGAGAGGATTTTGCAGCAGTGTGATTGTGACGGAGATCGTGAGATTGTGAAGGAGATCGTGCGATTGTGAGTGCAGTGCAGTCTGCGTGAAGGAGATCGTGAGATTGTGATGGCTGCAGCGCTGCTACGCCTGTTGACTGCTCTTTCGGTTGATGGCTCATTGACGTTGTTGATGCTGCTGAAGAAACCAACCAGCGTGGAGGAGAGCTGCCCGCGGATTGCTAGCAGAGAGTGGTAATTAAAAAATAAATTGGATATAAGTTTGGAAGATAAATATTTCCGATA
>LPNX011152684.1:121267-142209 GCA_001517045.1 Pseudotsuga menziesii | reverse complement strand
ATATATATAACACAAAGTTTGAGATTGAAAATTTTAATGGTAAAAACAATTTTGAAGCATGGAAGTTAAAAATGCTAGATTTATTAGTTTAGAGAGAGATTTAGACGGGAAAAGAAAAAGACCTCTCATCGTGATAGAGGATGAATGCGAATATTTAGATGCCAAAGCGCTAAGCACAATCCGTTTATGTCTTGCGGATGATGTGTTGTTCAACATTATTGGAGAAACATCAACAACAAACCTGTGGAACAAATTAGAAAGTCTGTATATGACCAAATCAATGACAATCATAATTTACTTGAAGCGATAACTGTACGGTATGAGAATGAAAGAAGGTACGAAGATTGCAGATCATTTAAATGTTTTTAACACTCTTATTTGCAGTTGTGTAGCGTGGATGTTAAAATTGATGATGGAGATAAAGTAGTGAATTTCTTATGTACTTTAGTTGAGTCTTGGGGTCAAGTAGTTTCTTCCATTAGCCTTAGTACAACTGATACTTTAGAATTTGAAAATGTGGTTGGAGCATTATTGTCTGAGGAATTAAGGAATAAAACTAGTCTTGAAACTTCTTCGCCGGAAGCTTTGGTTGTTAGAGGTCGATCCAAGGAGAAAGGAGAAAAATCAAGAGATACTTCCAGATATAAATCCAAGGGCAGAAAGAGCAAATTAAAATGTTGGTACTGTAACAAAACTGTTCATCTCGAGAAGGAATGTTGGAAGAGACAAGAATCCAAGAATGATGACTCCTAGTTAGAGGAAAATTCAGTTAAGTCTTATGATTCATGTATGATTGATGAGGTCTTGTTTGTTTATAATATTTCTGAATATAATGAGGAATGACTGTTAGATTCTGGTGCTTGGCACCATATATGTCCTCATTTATATTGGTTTGCTTTCTATCAAACAGTTAATGATGGAATAGTTCTTTTAGGAGACAATCATTCATGTAAAATTATTGGGGTTGGAAGTGTTAAAATTAAGATGTTTAATGGAGTAATAAGAACACTTACAGATGTTAGACATGTACCTAAGTTAAAGAAAAAATTAATTTCTTTGGGAGTATTGGATTCTTGTGGTCATAAATTTATAGGTTTTGATGGAACTCTAAAAGTTTCCAAAGGTGCTTTAGTGGTCAAGAAGGCACAGAGGATAAGACACCTTAGAAACTGGTTGGAAGGACGCAAGTTAATGGTACTACATTAGGATCTGAAGAAGAGCCAGGACCCACTTAGCTATGGCATCAACGTCTTGGTCATATGAGTGAAAAATGACTTCAGGTATTAATGAATCGTAAATTGCTTCCAAACTTGAAAACTCTGAATTTTATGTTTTGTAAACATTGTATATATGGAAAGCAGTGTAGACAAAATTTTAAAGCAGGTAGTCATGTAAGTAAAGGTGTTCTTTACAGCATTCATTCTTATTTGTGGGGTCCATCTCCTACCATTTCCTATGGGGGAGAAAAATATTATGTATTATTTGTAGATGACTTTTCTTGAAAGGCTTGGGTCTATGTCCTAAAAAGAAAAGTTGACGTGTTTAATACATTTAAACAATTTAGAGTTATGGTTGAAAAAAGAACTGGTAGGACAATCAAGTGTTTAAGGACGGATAATGGGGGTGAATTTACTTCTTTGGAGTTTGAATAATATTGCAAAGATGATGGGATCGTTAGACACAAAACAAATGTTTACATTCCTCAACAAAATGGCGTTGCAGAGTGCATGAACATGAATCTTCTAGAAATAGCAAGGAGCACGCTCAGTGATGCTAATTTGGGGCAAGAGTTGTGGGCAGAAGCATTTTCTACTGCTTGTTATCTAATAAACCGGTCACCTTCAATGACAATAGATTGTAAAATTCCGGAAGAGGTATGGACTGGTCACTCCTGTGATTATTTGAATTTGAAAATCTTTGGTTGTGAAGCTTATGCACTCATTCCTAAAAATTAACGTTCTAAATTAGACCCTAAATCAAAGAAGTGTATATTTGTTGGTTATGATGATGTAATGAAAGGATATATATTGTGGGATCCTACTGCCCACAAAATTGTCATTAGCAGAGATGTAATTTTTTATGACTCTTCTCTAATTAAATTTGAAAGTGTAAGAGTTGATGTGGAACAAGAACAAGTAATATCAAAACAACTAATTCAATTGGAGAACCAATCTTCTAATGAATCAAAGAAACAAGAAGAAGTTTCTAGTGAGAGAGAAGTCATAGAAGATGAAGAAATTCAAGAAGTTGTGGAAACCCCAAAACCTACACCAAGAAGATCATTAAGGGAGAGAAATGCTCCGAAGAGGTATACTGATTTTGTTTCATCTGTTTTATTTACTGATGGTGGAGAACCTTCTTGTTTTCAGGAATCCATTGATTGTATTGACAATGCAAAGTGGAAGGTGACAATGAAAGAAGAAATGGATTCTCTGAAGAAAAACAAGACATGAGAATAGGTTAAACTCCCCAAAGGTAGAAAAACTGTTGGATGTAAATGGGTCTTCAAATTGAAGAAAGGATTTGATGGTAAGGTTGAAAGATACAAAGCCATATTGGTTGCAAAAGGGTATTCTCAGATGGAAGGTATAGACTATCATGAGATTTTTTCACCAATTGTTAAGCTTGTATCTATTCGTATTGTGTTAGCATTAGTTGCATTACTTGATTTGGAGTTAGAGAAACTAGATGTTAAAACAACTTTCTTACATGAAGATTTAGATGAGGATATTTATATGGAAAAACCAGAAGGTTTTGTATAGCATAATAAAGGTAGATTAGTTTGCAAGCTCAAGAAATCATTGTATGGCTTGAAACAGTCACCCGGGAAATGGTACAAGAAGTTTGTTTCTTTCATGGTGATCCAAGGTTATAATAGAAGTGAGTATGATCATTTTTTATACTTAAAAAAATTGAATGATATATTCATTATCTTAGTATTGTATGTTGATGATATGCTTATTGTGAGCAAAAGCATGGACGAGATTAACAGGTTGAAGGATCGGATGGCTAGGACTTTTGATATGAAGGATCTTGGAGCTGCAAAACAAATCTTCGGTATTGAGATACATAGAGATAGAAAAAATGGTAAGCTTAGTTTTTCATAGGATAAGTATGTTGAGAAAATACTTGAAAGATTTGAAATGAATAAGACAAATCCTGTGAATGTTTCTTTGGCTTCCCATTTTAAATTTTCTTCAATTTTATGTAATAGTAGTGTTGAAGAAAATGATTATATGTCTTATGTACCATATGCCAATACAGTAGGATGTTTAATGTATGCAATGGTGTGTACTAGACCTGATATTTCACATGCAATAGGTGTTGTTAGTAAGTACATGGAAAATCCAGGAAAAGAACATTAGAATGCAGTGAAATTAGTACTTCGGTACTTAAGAGGAAGAAGGGACTATTGTATCACCTTTAATAGTAATAGTGATTCTATGTGCGGTTTTGTTGATTCATATTTCGCAGGTGATTTCGACAAGAGAAGGTCTACTTCAGGTTATGTCTTTACTCTTGCAAGTGGAACTATAAGTTTGATTTCATAACTTCAAGAAATAGTTGCTTTATCCACTATAGAGGCTGAATACATTGTTGCCTCACATGCTTGCAAAGAGGCAATTTGGATGAGAGGTCCGCTGAGAGAAATTGGAAGGTTGCAGAACAATGTGCATGTCTTCTGTGACAGTCAAAGTGTTATTCATTTAGATACAAATTTTGTTTATCATAGTAAGAATAAACATATTGATGTAAAATATCATTTTGTAAGACAAACCAATAGTGAAGGTGGAGTAGATCTTAAAAAGGTCCATACTAAAGAAATTTGTGCAGATATGTTCACAAAACTAGTATTTTTAAAGAAGTTATGTTGTTGTGTAGCTTCTCTTGGTTTGAAAAAAAGGTGATAAATAGTCTTGGGAAAATTATTTGTAAATTTTGTTGTTAAGGTGGAGATTGTTAAATGACAACTAAACTAATGTGTTTATGAGAGGTTTCTCATAACGAATGTTTACGGGAAGTTTCTCATAACGGGCATAACCGACAATGATTTACTCATGTAACTAATTTCATGAAGTATGTAGTGCATGGATGGGATATGCAATGCAGAGAGTTGTCTGTGAGGTTGAGACCATCTTGTAATCTCTCCTTTTTCATCAATGAGCTTCAATACGTTGCCTACGTGGATGTTTCCCCTTTGGGGTTTTACCACATGAAATGTTGTTGTTAAATGGTGTTGTTAATTGTGTGGATTGATTAAATTGTCTCTGGAATATAACACTTGTGGCCCAACCATCAACATTCCACATGCTAGAGTATATTTTCATGGGTTGGTTGAACGGATACCTCACTCCTAAGTCCATGCTATTCTTGAAAACTCTGATTGGGACATTGTCCACATAAAATATGAAATCCAAATTATACATTGTTAATTAAGAATTAATGCACATTAACTAGTACAAAATCTATATAAATTCTTAAAACACAATATTCAGTTCTCTTACACAATCTGATGCATGTTCTAGAGCATAGCGTAGGAATGATAATCTGTTGTGGGGTCGAACCAGAGGTATATGCGCTACTATATGTCCCCCTTTCCTCCATTGAAGACATTAGTTTGGAGAATATAAGGTTGTCCAGACCTATTCCTAAGAACTCAAAATCTATCTCATCATGCTCAGGGTTCTGGGAGGAGATTTGTTTAGATAATCATAGTACACTACTATTAGGAAGATGGAAAGTATAAATCAACAAGAGATTTTATGATTGATTTGCAAGACATGAGAAGTTGAGGATGAGATGCAAATGATTAAGACAACAACCAATTAACAAAGATATGAAAAATAAGCATATTTCTTACATAAAAAGCAGTAACAGTTCCTGCAGAGTCAACAGGAACCATCTTTATTTGCATTCTGAAGTGTCCAAACAAGTAGACCTACCCTTGGATTGGAAGCCAGTGCCTACCACAATGCCATGAACTAGAAGGTAAGCTTCATGTTCTATGCAAAAACACTAGTGAAATGCTAATGGTCTTAGAATCAGATAAAAAAACTCATTGACAGAATATATAAAGCAACAACATCAATGATGAAAAATTTAACGGTGAATTGAAAAAAAAATTAGCTCGGTACTACCTGTCCATTTGTCAAGAGAAAGATGAATCTCATTTCCACTATTGATGTATTTGATATGATCAGAAGCCCACGTGGGAACATATTTTTTTTGGAATGGCACGTCCACAGGCGTAGGAGGTGAGGCAACGATGGTAGACGCTGTGAATACCAAGAGCATTAAAAATAGTTTGGGGACCATCTTGATCAATTACATTGCCCAAAAAATAGCATTCGTCTTTGCATGTTTAAATTTAAAAACATAAGTACAATAATAAATAGAAAGAACATAGTCTCTCACAACCATTAAAACACTATGATATGATAATACTAAATGGCCGATGGTCACAGTCAAGACAAGGAAACACGTTGAAGTATAACATAAGTGTTGGAAATATTAATTACTCGCATATCTACATCTCATTTCAATGGGCTTTCTTAGAGTCCATAGAAGTTCAGAAGATATCAGTGGATTGAAGAGTTCAAGTCTCTCCATGTACAAAGCAGTCAAATTAAATTTCTGAAGTTAAGTTGTTAGCTAGAAATTTAGTACAGTCTTTAATGTAAGTGGGTAACTTCCAAGAGAAGCAAATATTAGTCTTTGTATATATAGAGGAATAAAATTGAAAAATAGAGATAAGAGTGGAGGAGAGAGTGTGAGAAAAAGAAATAAAGTGTTGAGAAGTGGAGAGGAAGGAAAACCTTGAGAAGAGTTTGAGAAGCCCAAGCTTCTACGTTTTGGAAAGGGTTGAGAGCCGAAGCTTTGTAAAAGGTGAAACATCCTTGTAAATTTCCAAGTTTGTATTTGAGGCTATCGTTATTTGTTATGTGGCGACAATATAATAAATCCATATTTTATGGTTGAATGGACGTCTTCTTGGAATATATTAAACCCACTCACAACTTAGGATAAAAGAATTAATCATTATTTGATTAATCATTCACCCACTAGCTTAATTAGTTGGCATCCACCTGCACCTTAAAGTCAATACATGCCATCTATATCCTAGGAATGATTTATTTCTAATTCTGGGTTGATCTTGACCACCTTTTGACCATCTAGAATTAGTATACAAGAATTTACAACAGATTTTGCTTTATTCTATTTTTCTGCTTTTCCTGCTTTTCTACGGATAAGATAAAAGCTAGTCAACTAGGAAACTTGGAGCTTTTGTTTCCAACCCATCCTCCATTAGTTTTTCTCCATTTTCTAGGATTAGCATGTTTTTCCCATCTCCTTGACAACTCACTCATGCTTTTTCCAACTCGTGAGGTCCTTGATAGATTTGGGAAGTGCTTTAGCCACCTATGGGGTTTGCTATATTTTGGTAAGTCAGCCTTTTTGAGCTTTATGAGTTGTTTCATAAAATTCGATTTTCCTATGAGGGATTTACTATTTATGTACATTATTATTCATCATTATTCAATGGAAGGATACACACCAATATTCATCTCTTCATTCATGTGATTCAGTCTCTTTTCTTCTCTCTATTTTTCCTGTGTATGCTTGTGAGAATTCTTAGTAGCAAGATCTATTTCCTATGCTTCTTCTTAGAATCATTGCTCATAGCATTGATCTATTATTTATACATGGTATCAGAGCTACAGGGATCACAACCTTTCCATCTTCTACAGCAACAAGGTTGATCAAGTTCTATAGAGTTGAGGAGCGCATCCAGTCTCCTATCCCTCTCTGAAGAAGAGCTTGTCTAGCTGACAAGATTTTCTCCTAGTTTATTTTGCAGGTTGCAGAGAGTATCTCTTAGAGAATATCAAAAAATTCAATATGGATTCAAAATTTTCTCTACTATTTCCTTTCAACTATGCTGATTGGAAGCCAAAGATGAGTGCATACTTGAAGAGGAAATGTCTCTTTGATGTCTCCCTTGGTGCATTGAGTGAACCTGAGTCTTATGAAGAGAAGATTGATTGGTTAAATAATTGTGATAGAGCTTATGGAATTATGTGTTTGGGAATGTCTCCAAATATATATCATCTCATAGATTATGCTGAATTTCCATTTGAGCTTTGAAAAATTTTGGACAAAGCTTTTGGTTTGCAGGAAATTGAAGATGAAGCATGGAGCGAACCTAACATCTCCTCTTGTTCTCTCTCTCAAGATTTCTTGGCCTCTACATTCTATGATGAAGTTGATCATGATGAAGAAGTTTCTCATACAGTTCATGTTGCTCCTACCCTCTTTCATTCGAATGCTTCCTCCTTCAATGAAAAAGCAAATATTGAAGAGCCATCTTTTTCTATGTCTCTTGAAGGTGATTTTTCTTCTTGTGATACTATTGATGAAAAAGAAGTAACATATGGAGCTGCTACTGATATTTATTATGATCCTCTAGCCCATTCATTGTTCTTTAAATTTCCTATCTTAGATTATGAGATCTATGTGCCAGATTCTTCACACCTTTTGCATACCTCTCTCATTGATGGTGCGCAACCCAGTGACTTCCAGGATGTTTGCTTAGCCACATCAAGCCTTCTTTGTGTCATACCACTTACCTTAATTGATCTCATGTGCTTCATCATATCCTCCTTTGTTCTTGGCATCAATACTAAGAGCCTTCTTGAATATTTTGAACATCTCCTTATTTCCTCCTTTCATACAGAGGATTCATTACCAGTGTATTTCCATGAGTCTATTGATATGCTTATATGTGATCCTTTGGATTCTGATTTAGAAGCATATTTGCAAGTTTATACACATATAATACCAACATCCATACCATCTATCATACCTCTAAATAATCCAAAGACTATACAAATCCCAAGCTCACTAGTTGATTCCTCATTGATCTCTTATGCAGTGATATTTATCTTACATGGGTTGAAGTCTTTCCTATCTTTCAGTGGCTGGTTATCCATGTCCTTAGTAATATTTGGACTGATATTAAACATGCTTGGATCTATTATAAACACTTATGGTTCATATCTTATGCCCATCCATCATTCAGATTTTTACACCTATTAGTTTTCCCCAGTTGCTCATAATTTTCCTAGTCTAGCCCTATATCCTCATGGAGCCACTGAAGCCTTTGTCTTTGCTATTCCATATGCTAATATCTTTGATATATCAGAGTTTTATTAGCCTCATATCATATCTATATAGGTGCTACATCAGATTGGATGATTGACATGTGATTCACATCACAATTTTGCAACTATTCAGGGAATTGGGTGTGAAATAAATTGTCTTATTTTTTGTACTCTTTGGAAAGGAGTATGCACATATCTCTTTTCCATTTCAGATTATGTTTGCAGATCAGACTTTGATAGCATAAAGAAGCATTCAGATAATGCTCCTACTTCATTAGTTGATGAGATACAAGGAGTCTCTCCTCTTCCTTCTTGCAGGTTCTACACTCCAGCGCATGATCATGGAGTTCATGATTTTTTCAGCAAGTCCTTCATCCAGAAGCAGTTCAGTCAGCTAATTAAAGTGAAGATGAAGATATGTTGAATACATATTTCAAATTTTGTGCCTTGTCCTATCTTGATGGAGGATTTTCCCCATGTGGTTTTGCCTCTTTCCTCACTTTTCTGGACATAATAATTGTTAAAGGGTGACCATAGCCTTGTTGTTGGGCCCTATATGCATCCATATTTTTTGTCATACCATCATAATGTCAGACTTATAGGGGGGCGTTGGAATATATTAAACCCATTCACAACTTAGGATAAAATAATTAATCATTATTTGATTAATTATTCACCCACTAGCTTAATTAGTTAGCATCCACTTGCACCTTAAAGTCAATACATGCCATCTATATTCTAGGAATGATTTATTTCTAATTTTGGGTTGATATTGACCACCTTTTGACCATCTAGAATTAGTATACAGGACTTTACAGCAGATTCTGCTTTATTCTCCTTTTTCTGCTTTTCCTGCGTTTCTATGGATAAGATAAAAGCTAGTCAACTAGGAAACTGGGAGCTTTTGTTTCCAACCCATCCTCCATTAGTTTTTCTCCATTTTCTAGGATTATCATGTTTTTTCCATCTCCTTGAAAACTCACTTATGCTTTTTCCAACTCGTGAGGTCCTTGATAGATTTGGGAAGTGCTTTAGACACCTATGGGGGTTTGCTATATTTTGGTAAGTCATCCTTTTTGAGCTTTATGAGTTGTTTCCATACAATTCGATTTTCCTATGAGGGATGTACTATTTATTTACACTATTATTCATCATTATTCAATGGAAGGATACACACCAATATTCATCTCTTCATTCATGTGATTCAGTCTCTTTTCTTCTCTCTATTTTTCCTGTGTATGCTTGTGAGAATTCTTAGTAGCAAGATCTATTTCTTGTGCTTCTTCTTAGCATCATTGCTCATAGCATTGATCTATTATTTCTACGCATATTATTTATTCCACACATATTCTCCACAATTACTTGGGTGAATGTTGTTTACATTTAACCTCATGTGAACGACACAAAGAATCCATAAATATTTCATTGTGTAAAAGTTAGAGTTTTTATCAACAGAGTGCTCGACACAAACAAAAGTATTACTTAATATTTGGTATATGATATTGTGATTCTGTGACAATATAGTTGTGTCGAGGTTTATCCCAAGTTACGGTGAAAATTGTTTTTCATATTATAAGCCTTTAGACTAAGAAATATCCTTTTATTAAGTTCGACTAAAAGTGATCTTATAGCACACACTTGTCCATTGCAGTAAGTATATGTGGCAGTAAAAGTATGTAAATTCCAGTAGCAATAAACTTTGTCGCACTAAAACCTCGTCGCACTAAATTTGGGTCCTAAGTATTTTGAGTAGAAGTTAACCCGTCCAGTGAAATGTGGGGTTTCCCAAGGTAGTGTGTAGCATGACCAAAAGAAAAAGAAAATTCTCATTGCGTCATAACTCAAGTTTATTGTCGTAGTCGCCATTCCCCAGATTTGGTATCAGAGCAGGTTTAGTAAAGAAACCTTGTTTTAAAAATGGCTTCCACTTATGGTTCACACATGTCGAGTTTACAAACTCCATTTTTCACAAGAAATAATTATGAGTATTTGTATTTAACAATGAAGGATTTGTTCAAAGGTCAAGATGTATGGGAGATAGTCCAAAATGGTTATACAAAACTAGTAGATCAAGTGACATATATTAATCTCACGCAAGCTGAGAAGGATTCTTTGAGGGAACAAAGGAAGAAAGATGGAAATTCTATGTTCTACATACACCAAGCCATGCATGAAAGCATATCCCCAAGAGTAGCAGGAATAAAGAAAACTACGGAGGCATGGGATACATTGGTAACTTACTATCAAGGCTTGGACAAGGTAAATACTTCTAAGTTGCAGATTCTTTGAAGATATTTTGAATCTCTGTCAATGAGTCAATGGACTCATTCTACACTCGAGTTATTCGGTTGATAAATCAACTGAAATATCATGGAGAAAATATAGAAGATAGAAGGGTTGTTGAAAAAGTTCTTAGAAGCCTCCCCCATAAATTTGAATCCTTGGTCGTGACCCTGGAAGAAAACAAACACATGTCACAGTTTACCATTGATGAGTTACAAGCCTCACTCATCAATCATTAAAATCAAATCAGTAGATCAAATACATCATTAGAAGGTGCATTCATAACATAGTCATCCATAAGCCTTGGTAGAGGTAGATGCATATATAATTCTAGAAGTTTTTCCAGAGGAGGATGCAATAGAAGTCCCATGAATGCCACTAGTAGAGGATAGAATAAGTACCCTAGTTAGCCAAGGTGCCATAGGTTAGATAAATAAAAAATTCAATGTAATTATTGTAATAATTTTGTTCATTATGCATATGAATGCAGGAAGAAGTAGTATGACCAAGGAAGGAAAATCCAGAATTAGATGACCAACAGCAACACCTCGTCGAGCACAATGTTGATGCCATGTGCAGCCCCAATTGAAGGCAATGTTGTTCAAGAAATTCCATGTGACATATGGTATTTAGATTCAGGATGCAACAACTAGATGACTGGTAATTTAAATTTGTTTTCCAATCTAGATAAATCAGTTCAAACTTATGTCACACTTGGAAATAATGTCCAAATTACTATTTTGGGAAAATGTACTGTTGGTATTCTAACCAAACCGGGGAGCAGAAGATTATGCTAGATCTTTATCATGTCAAAGGTATGAAACAAAATTTGTTGAGCATTGGACAACTGATATAGATAGGTTACATATTCTACATGGAGGACAATCACCGCGTGATTAAAGACTTGCGTCCAAGCAACCAACTGATAGCAAAAGTGCCAATGACAAGCAATCACTTGTTTCTCTTGAGGATAGTGCCAAACATGAAAGGAAAGGAAAATCCAGGAACTGCATTCAAGGCAGAAAGAAAAGCAGCAGACAAGCACTGTGACAAGAAAGAAAAGGACAACACTGAAATGCAATCAACATTTCAATAAGAGGTTCAGGATGATTCCTGGCTATGGCATTTCAGATTTGGACATCTGAATTTTGGTGGGATGAAGCTACTGCACACGAAGAATATGGTGAAAGGATTTCCATTAATCGACAAACCAGAGAGTTTGCAAAGACTGCATTTTTGGCAAGCAACATAGAGAGAGTTTTCTAGTCAGAAATTCATATAGAGAACACACACCACTTGAGATTGTGTACTTTGATATTTGTGGCCCAATGCAGACATCATCCATGGGAGGATGCAATTATTTTCTTAATTTTATTGATGACTACTCAAGAAAACCATGGGTATATTTTATAAAACATAAATATGATGCATTTAGATGTTTTCAGTAGTTCAAGGCACTCATGGAGAACTAGAGTGGACACCGCATCAAAATCTTAAGGACAGACAGAAGCAATGAATATGTCTCAAATGACTTCCTAAAATTTTGCAAAACCCATGACATACACAAGAAATTCACTGCGTGGTATACACCTTAGCAGAACAGTGTCACCGAGAGAAAGAACATAACCATTATGGAGATGGCACACAACATGATGGAAACCAAGTATTTATCAAATGAATGTTGGGTTGAAGCAGTCACAACTGCTGTATTTATTGTGAACGGGTGTCCAAGAAATATCATGAAGAACAAATCCCCTCAAGAAGAATGGACATGTATGAATCACAATGTTTCTCATTTAAAAGCTTTTGGTTGTGTCGCATATGCTCATGTTCCAGATGAACTCAGAAAAAAATTAGACAAGAAGGGACAGAAATGTAATTTTTTTGGTTACTCTGAAGACACAAAAGAATACAAGTTGTATGATCCTTTCACAAGGGAAGTAATCATCAGTTGTGATATTCAATTTGTCGAGAATGAATCGTGGGATGGAACCGTCAAAAATAATGTCAAGATTGTGTTGACAATCGAGCATGATGACATGGTGGAGGAAGTGGTTCAAACACCACATGTAAGTCAAAATGTCACAGCACCGTTGACTCCCATGACACCGCGACATGGCCCATCACAAGGAATGTTGACACAAGTCGTGACTCAATCTACACTGACAAGCACACCAAGAGGTTAACAAACTAAATCAAGCAGTTCGTCGAGGTCGACGTTGACAGACCCATTGAAGAAAATAAGTCTGCGTGAGATATATGAAGGTGGTAAACCAAATTCCTTCTCTCTTTTTGCATTATTTTCTCAAATATATGATCCACTAACATATGAGGAATTTGTCGAAGAAGAAGTATGGGTACAAGCCATGGATAAGAAATAGAATGCATTGAGAAGAATCAAACATGGGAGCTGGTAGATGTACCAAAATATAAGGATGTAAACAATGTAAAATGGATTTACAAGACCAAGCAATATGTTGATGTGAATGTGTAGAAGCACAAGGAAAGAATGGTCACAACAGGGCTCACACAGCATCCCGACATAGACTTCAATGAAACTTTTGCACTTGTCACACACATGGATACCGTTAGAACAATTTTGGTCATTGCTGCACAAAACAAATGGTATGTTTATCAAATGGATGTTAAATCGACGTTTTTGAATGGATATTTGGAGGAGGAGGTGTATGTGGAACAACCATAAGGCTATGAAGTTCCAATTCAAGAGAAAAAAGTGTATAGGCTGAAAAAATCACTCTATGGTTTGAAGCGAGCTCCTAGAGGTTGGTATAGCTGCATTGATTCCTACCTGACTCATAATTGTTTTCACATAAGTGAAAGTGAAGCAATGGTGTACACCAAAGTGAATGAGCAAGGTAACATGTTAATTATCTTCCTGTATGCAGATGATTTAATATTTACTGGTGATTTTGGCATAAAGGAATTTAGAACATTCATGGAAAGCGAATTTGAAATGATTGATTTGGGGCTTATGAAGTTTTTTATGGGCATTGAATCCAAACATTTTGAAAGTGGTATACTTATATCACAGTCAATGTTTGTAAGTGCAGTTTTAAAAAGATTCAATATGTCTAATTGCAAGGTAGTCACAACACTAGTAATAATAGGTTTAAAATTAAGCAAGGATGATGATGGATCACCTGTAGATCCTACGTTGTTTAAAAGGCTAGTTGGTATCCTTATGTAAACTGCGACAAGACCATACATAAGGTATGGATTAATTCAGATCTCAATATCCATGGAGTCACCAAAAGACGCTCATTGGCAAGCAATTAAGATAATTATGAGGTATGTAAGTGTCACAAAAATCACCTTGGCATAATGTTTTCAACCTCAGAAATTTTCAAACTCATTGGATACACTGACAATGCCAATGGAGGCAACACATATGACAGAAAAAACACATCTAGGTGCACATTTCATTTTGGTACATGTGTTGTGTCATGGGATTCAAAGAAACAATCCATAGTAACGTTGTATTCAACAGAAGTAGAGTATGTCGCATCTACAAGCGTCGCATATAAATTTGTTTAGATACAGAGAATATTAAGAGACTTGTCACCAAACCAACAAGAACCAACAACCATTTTTAGTGACAACAGTTCAACCATTACATTTTCAAAGAACCATGTGTTTCACAAGAGAACAAGCACATCGACACAAGGTATCATTTCATAAGAGAACTAGTGAACAACAAATAGATATGTTTAGAATTTTGCAGGTCTAAAGATCACCTTACAGACAACTTTACAAAAACATTGGCAAGGGATACATTCGAGTATCGGTGAATTTATTTAGGAATGACAAGTTTTGATCAGTGAACTCTGTCATGCACATAGCATGTTACAACTCTGAAACATTTTGTAAAATTTTTGTTTGAATATCCCCATCTACTCATAATTAAGCGGGAGTGTTGAAAATATTAATTATTCGCAGATAGTACATCTCATCTCAGTCGACTCTCTCAGAGTCCGTAGAATTTCATCTTTTGTCAGCCTATCTGACAGGTTGAAGAGTTCATGTCTCGCCATGTATAAAGCAGCCGAATTAAATTTCTGAAGTTAAGTTGTTAGTTCGAAAGTTATTACATTCTTTAATGTAAGTCGGTAGCTTCCACGAGAAGCAAATTTTACTCTTTGTATATATAGAAGAAGAAAATTGAAAAAATAGAGGGAAGAGTGGAGGAGAGAGTGCGAGAAAAAGAAAGCAAGTGCAAAGAAGTGGAGAAGAAGGAAAAACTATGAGAAGAGTTCGAGAAGCTCAAGCTTTTGTGTTTTGGAAAGTGTTGAGAGCCGAAGCTTTGTAAAAGGTGAAACATCCTTGTAAATTTCCAATTTTATATTTGTGGTTGTAGTTCTTTGTTATGTCACAGAAAAATATAAATCCATAGTTTATGGCTAAATGCATGTCTTATTTATGCTGCACATGTTGTCTATGATTACTTGAGTGAATGTTGTTTACATTTACCGTTGTGTAAAAGACACAAAGAATCCATAAATATTTCACCATGTAAAATTTAGAGTTTTTATCTACAGAGTGCTGGACACAAGTCTCACTTAATATTTGGATATATGATATTGTGACTCTGTCGCAATATAGTTGTGTTGAAGTTTATCCCAAGTTACAGGTAGGTGAAAAGTGTTTTTCATATTATGAGTCTTTAGACTAAGAAATATTATTTTATTAAGTTCGACTAAAAGTGGTTCGGTCAAAGTGGGATTTGGTTGCAACCTAAATCCTGTCGGGGTAAAATCCCATCGAAGACAAGTGGGTGTCTATCGAGGTAAAAGTGTGTCGGGTTAAAATTCCATAAAAAGTGTCTTGACCAAGAGTAAAGTTTGTCGCAATAAAAGTCCGTCGTAGTAAATCCTCGTCTCAGTAAACTCTGTCACTGTAAAACCCGGTCGCAGTAAATTTCGGTCACAACTAATTTTGGTCGAATTCAACCCATCAATTAAAAGGTGGGGTTTCCCAAGGTAGTGTTTCGCAAGACCAAAAGAAAAGAAAAAAAAATTCTGATTGCAAGGTAACTCAAGTTTATTGTCACAACCGCCATTCCCTAATAAGATTGTATTTTCCCACCCATGGCTACCATTGCGTATATCACACTCTCTGTCTATATGTTATTGAAATGAGTAATGGCCAAACTAGAGATTTTCCAATGACATTAATAGAATGTGAGATAAGAAGATACAATAATGCATAGCCCATGACCTTTCAGAACTTGAGAAATTAAATAAATAATTGTAAATACCTTTTTGTAAAGAGCATGAAGGCCATCTCTTTCTAAGATTGTCAATGTGTAACTAAATTATAGTGAACAAAGCCCAATATGACTATCCCAAAAGAAATTCATTGTATACCTGAAAAAATTCATTAATGAAGCTGGAAAGAAAGCATAGTGCGTGAACTCAAAAACTTATACCTTTCCAGAAACACCAAACAAATTCGTGCAAACAAATGGTATGATGAAGCTTGAAGAATCAAAAGGGGATGTGAGTAGTATTATAATGTGAGCAGGCTTTTGGACACAAGTAAAATAACAATTGAGTCGACATGGGCACATGCATTAGCCTTTTCATTCCTAGTCATAGACAACTACGTTCATATGTTGGCCATGATAGTGGTCAAGAAGCAATTTTATTTTAATTTACCTAGGATCTTTGAGATTGTCTCTTGATGGGACACTCACTTCACACATGTAGTCTTCTGCCTATCTTCCCGTTGTTATTCTAAATACATGTCACTTCTATATGAATTGTATTGCATTGCAGTTTTTTTTTTAACCATGGGAACAACAACCTCCCAAGCATATATCCAGTAGCTAGGAAGCCAAATATACCAGTAACTTGTGACTTAGCAGGGGCTGAGACGTCTCAAAGCTCACCAGGGTGAGCCTCTATACCACGGGTCACGTACCCTTCAAGCCTTGTCACAACCAACCAATAAACAACCCTACCCCTTGTATTGAAGCTGCTTGTTACCCTTTTGTTACCCTTTCTGTATAGATAATTCTAAAGTTACGTTTCCCATTATTATAAAGTTCCACACTAATGGGAGGGCTCAACCATACCCCTAACCACCGGCCCTGTACAACTCACCCATGAATGGTGTTCGAAGGGTTGCAATATTTATATGAAGCGACGGATATCTAATCCAATATCATCGAATATATATATTTGCACTTTCTATGTAAAGAACGTCCTATTCCTTGAGAGCGCTTATCAATATCATTCCACTAGAAGGAGAAGATACTTTAATTTTGCCGATAATCAATGAGTTATTCATTTCATTTAATAGAGCCATGTGAATGCTCACGTTCAAAAATAGCTTTTGTCCATTTTTTTAATCCATTTTAAAACTAACATTAACATAATACATGATTATAAAATAATAGATCTTGTCCATTTTTAAAACCAATAATATTAATATAATACATGATTATAAGAGATATGGGTGATGATAATCTGACTATTCGATCCTGAAAGCACGAGGCAACTCCTTATATTGTGGTTTTTAAACAAATCGAGACAATCTACATTAAAACATGCAATTGGATCTCTAAATAAATTAGAATATCACATTGATCATACAGAAGTGTAAGTATAAGCAGTATTATATTGGATGCAAGTGAATTATTATTAAAAAAACACATTAAAATATCAATTCTAATTATTACATCAAGGTTTTATTTGAGATTTGAGATGGACTATCGCCTATGCTTTTTCATCTAAGGATGAGGATGGACAAGTGTATTGTCTATTTTTTTATTATCTAGGGACGAGGATGAGACAAATGTACTGTTGAGATTGATTTTATGGCATTCGTTCAAAATTCGAAATAAACAATTATAAAAAAAAGAAATATAAAAATAATTGGTAGCTAATTGTTGAATGTATAATTGGTAGCTATGCATGAAAAAACTCTTAGCCGATGAATAGATAACCAACAATTCATAGCAATAACTAAAACCCTATCCACGTGATGCATCCACAAACTATATAGATGTTAGTTTTTATTTTATTTATTAATCATCATCTAAATCACAAAACTTCTAATAATTATATTAATTCTCATATGCTAAAAATATTTTAAAAATTTGTGTGAGAAAGAAGGGAGATGATAGACTCAAATCATATTTTTAATGTTTCAAAATGTAAAAAAATAGAATTTCATATATATTATATATATTTTATATAATTAATAATAAATATAAAAATAATTATATTTAAAAAAATTTAAAGTTATATATATATATATTTGCAATTTGGTTTTTCCTTTCCCTTATAGTATATATTTTAATTTAGTTCTACAACAACAACAACATATATTTATACACGAAAAAGAACATGCATGAAACATCGCTGCTCTCGCTGGCTCGCCTCTGAGTCTGCGTGTTTCAGCAGCCTAGGGTTTCAAGCTCTCTGGCCGCCCCCATGGCTACGCCTGGGGGAGGGCACTCTTCTTCCTCGCCTCTCTCAGCTGAGGAAGCCTTCAGACGCCTGCTCTCTGCTCCAGGTCTCAAACCTGCTGCCCCCTCCATTCCAAAATTTATCAAGAAGCTGGATGCTGTCCCGGAAATTGATCTCCCTACCGAGCAACCTATCAAGATTTCCCTAGCCCTTGTTGAACGAGGCCTGGTTGGGCAGTTCATGGGGCTCTGGCCCTCTTCGAAAACCACTGACGATTGGATCCAAAGGAACTGGCGACCTCAGCTCAAGAACAGTGTAACCTGCTATCCTATTGGAAGAGGATTCTTCATCTTTGAATTCATTTCCAAAGAAGATCGAGACCTCGTCTTTAGAAATGGCCCGTACTTCATGGGGACCCAAGGGTTGTATCTCAAAAAATGGACCCCGGACTTCAATGCTGAAGTAGATGTCGCAAAGGAAGTGCCAGTGTGGGTAAGGCTCCCAAATCTTCCCGTACACTGCTGGAATTCTCAAACCCTCGAAAAAGTGGGGAATGCCCTTGGGAAATACATAGACAAAGCGGAGAACAAAGGACAGTACTCATGCGCCAGGATTTGTGTGGAGGTTGACCTAGAAGCTGGGCTACCGGAAGCAGTAAAACTGAAAGTAGGGGACTGGCATCATTACCAAAAGCTGGATTACGAGCAGCTCCCATTCAAGTGCCGGCATTGTCACGAGCACGGCCATTTCCAGAGAAACTGTCCCCAAATCCAAGCCCACGATGAAGAGGAGGGATGGCAAAAAGTAAAAAAGGGCAAAACCGACAACAAAAATCATGAAAAAAAGTTAGGAAGTAACATGCAAAATCTGCCATCGAGCTCTTCCTTCCAGGAAGCCATCAAATCAACACCAATAGTCATTCAGGAAGAAGATCCAGGAAAACCTAGCGAACCTGCAGAAAATCAGACCAGCGATCCACATAAAGGTAAAGAGGCCGCGTCCCATATTGAAGAGCCATTGGAAATGGGGGAAATCTCTCTCCCAAGGGGAGTCTCCCCTGCTGATCCAGCTAGTCCTCACAAAGACTCCAGCGCAGATCCTCTTCTGCTAGAAACGGATCGAGATGAAGAATCAGATGAAGGGGACTCCTCATGCGGTCTCCCATCGGTTCCCTTCAAAAATCCAAGAGGTCGAAAGTAAAAAAATAAGCAGAGGGAAGAAGCCTCCTACTTAGAGATCCTTGAAGGGTCACAAAAAACTCTGAAAGGTATCATGAACACCAGATCGAAGAAAGGATCTGGCCCGACCTCCAAAGGGGCCACCTCCCCCCACCGTTATTAATGCGCTACATCTCCTGGAATTGCAGAGGTCTAGGGTCTTCATCAAAAGAAGAAGTAATGAAAGATCTGGTTCGAATTCATAACCCTGAGATTCTGCTTGTCTAGGAAACAAAAATGGAGGAAGCTGCTGCCCTCCAAGCTGGGGAAAAGTTCTGGAAAAAAGGCACTGGAACCGCTATCAACTCTAGAGGAGCCTCTGGAGGGATAGCAACTTTCTGGGACTCCAATCTCTATACTCTTGAAGCTGAAGTTCATGAGCTCCACTGGATTTTTACCAAACTCCTCCACAAACCTTCGGGGCAGTCGGTAAGTCTCTTCAATCTCTATGTTCCTGTTCTGCAATCGGAAAAAAAAGACTGTTGGAAAAACCTAGAATCCTTTCTCAATCATCAGCATCTTGATAATATTATTGTGGCTGGCGATCTGAATGTTATCCTGGCCTCAAGTGAGAAAAAAGGTGGTTCGCTGGTCAGGGATTCCTCGCAGGAATGGGTGGAGGATATCATCCTTGGCTGGGATCTCCTTGACATAAAACCTGCTAGAGGGAAGTTCACTTGGACGAATAAGAGAGCTGGTCCGGGTCATGTGGCTGCCCGGCTTGACCGATTCCTAGTCCACTCCTCCTTTCTCACCCTTGGTCTTTTGGCCTCCTCCAAAATCCTCCCTCATTGTACCTCGGACCATAATCCCATCCTGCTAGATCTGTCCCTCGCCCCTAACCTCGGTCCTATCCCCTTCCGCTTCAGCCCCCTTTGGATCCAGCAAGAGGGTTTCCTTCAAGTTGTCTCTGATTCCTGGGCCACTCCTATTAAAGGGTCCCCTTCCTACATATGGGAATCCAAGCTAAAAAGACTCAAAACAGATATGAAAAAGTGGTCAAAACGCCTTGTAACGCCCTCATCAAAAAGAAAGGCAGCTCAAGCTGATTTGGAAGATCACCAATGCCTCATGGAAATCTCCGATATAACTGATAGCATGCTCAGAAAGGAAGAGGAGCTCCAGAAAGCCTTCTTCTCAGCATGTAGGATGGAGGAGGAATACTGGAGGCAGAAATCCCGAAATATGTGGCTCATGAGTGGAGATAAAAATACCAAGTTTTTCCACAAGCAGGCTGAGGCTCGGAAAAACCACAATGCAGTCTCTGAAATCAACTATAAAGGAGTTCTGATCAAATATTTTGAGGGCATCAAGCAAGCTGCCCATAATTCCTTCAAAGAATTATACACAGCCCCCATTGAGGACCCGATTGACACCAACGCCCACCCTTTTGATCTTATCCCTAATCTCATTAATCAGGAAGACAATAACCTCCTCACAACTCCTGTTTCTATGAATGAACTCAAAGAGACCCTTTTGATTATGAAATCGGACAGCGCGCCTGGCCCGGACAGTTTCACCACTAGATTCTTCACCAGCTGCTGGTCGATTATAAAGTATGACCTCCTCAAAATGGTTCGGCACTCTCAATTAGTTAATAGGCTGGGAGGATGCACCAATTCTTCCTTTCTAGCTCTGATACCGAAGGAAAAAGGTGCCAATAACTTCAACCGCTTCAGACCGATCTCCTTGTGCAACACAGGGTATAAGATCATCACCAAGATCATTGCCTCCAGACTTAAAAGAATTCTGCCCAAAATTATTCCTGATAATCAGGGTGGATTCATCAAGGGAAGGAAAATCTTGGACAACATCATCCTCGTCCAAGAAGCTATTCATTCCAGCTA
>LPNX011152684.1:103646-119833 GCA_001517045.1 Pseudotsuga menziesii | reverse complement strand
AATCTTAAGAAACGAGGGATGGAAGGTCCCTCTAGATGTTCACTGTGCAAAATGGAGACTGAAACAACGGATCACCTCATCGCTGAATGTAATTTCTCTAAAGAAGCCTGGGCCCAGGCCTTGAGGATTAGCCCGAGCATAATTCACCCTACCTCTATCCAAGAACTCCTTTCAAGCTGGGGGCAACTTTCCCCCTTCCTGCTGTCTAAAAAACCCCTCCTTCAAGCAGCCTGGAATTGGACCCTTAAAGCCATTTGTTGGAAAATTTGGACGGAAAGGAATAGTCGAATCTTCAGGGGGAAGGAAAGTCACCCTTCCAGAGTAGCAGCTCAAGCCAGAGCAATAGTTGGGGAAGCTCTGGAACAGAACTCCTCACTAGCTAACAACGCACCTCTCAAGCCCGAAGAATCTCATTGGCTTGCCCTGTTTGTCCACAATCATCACATCAGAACTCCCTCAAAAGCGCTCTTAGCCAACTGGGAAATCAGGCTAGATGAGAATGCCTTCAACAGTTGGAAATTGGCAAAGAATACTTCCTGTCTGTTCTTTGACGGCGCAGCAAAGGGGAATCCGGGACTTTCCGGTTGTGGTGGAGTTATTACTGATGCAAATGACAACTTGATCAGCTGCTATGCCTGGGGTCTAGGTAATGGGACTAATAACAAGGCTGAGTTCTGTGGGCTCTATCAAGGATTGAGGATCGCGAAGACCAAAGGTATTGCCAGGCTCCTAGTATTCGGGGACTCTCGGCTTCTAATCCAAGCCATCTCCAATAAAAAGCGACCCTCCAATCTACATTTAGCCCAAATTATGAAAAGAATCAGGTCCCTTTGTGAAGACTTCAACTCAATTAGTTTCTATCACATCCTTAGAAAGCTGAACTCTAAGGCAGATAAAGCAGCGAATGAAGGAGCTCGTTTATGCAGAGGTATCCTGCACATAGATGGCAATGAAACAAGATGGGACGTCCCCTAGCAGGGTCAATCGTCCTCATTCGACTGACAGATCTCTGTTGTCCCTAGATTCCCTTCCTTTCGTCTGGCTTTGCAGAGGAATTCATTGTCCTACGATTTTGCTCTCAAGTTGTCTGAGACTGAACTGCCCTCAGAGCTCTTTTTATTTCCCTCCTCTTCTGCTCTGAAGTGCTCTGCCTCTGCTCCCTTCGCTGAAATCGCGCTGAAGGTTACTCAGTTCTGTAGTGTGCTCCTGCAGTGTGTCTCGCTATGGCTTCAGAAAGCTCATCCTCATCAGGACTGTCTGTGGAGGCGAGACTCCAAGAAGTTGAATCATCTCTGGGAAGAATCCGTGGTCGCATGTCTGGCCTAGAGAAGTCGCTGGACGATTCCAATAAGGCTGCGAATAAAGCCTGGGACTTACTGAACGCCGATCTAAGAAAGTTAAGAGAAGATCAAGCTGGTAATGCTGGGAAGATGAAAAGTCTCAAGGCTGAGGTACGAGCAGGATTTAAAGATGAAGCAAACGTCCATGGTGACTTCGGCAGGCGTCTCGTAGCTCTGGAAGAGGCTGTGGAAAAACTGGACTTGAAATGAAGAATTGGCGATCTGTTCCCGCCCTTTTCTCTGCTACCACTATGCTAAATAACTATAATAAGGCCGTCGAGCCTCTCCTGGTCAAACTTTAGCTCTGGAAGAATGAATCTTTGTTCTGGTTTGTTAAAGCACCCGGCAGCTGTTTTTCCGGTTCTTATAATCTATCCTCTGTTTTAGTTTAAAAAAAAACATATATTTATACACATTTTGGTGTTATAAAAGTTTACAAATTATTATAACATATATTCTTTTTTCTTAATAAAAACCTGGAAGATATTGTATTTATATAAAAAGACTGTAAACAACCAAGCATACAAAAAAGGAGGTCTGTCACCTGCAAAACTTACTATTTTTTCCAAAAATTACAGAATTGTTTGTACTAGAAACTATAGACTTAAACATGCATGGCTTCCACAAAAAACTTCTATCTCCCTTCGTAGGGTATATGTGAACATAGACACCTAAAACCAAAATGTAGAAAAACATAAAATACCATTTAAACTTGAACTACTCTCGTTGCTTTTCTTTTGGGTCTTTAACAGACTAAACTACTGAGGTTTCCTCCATTGCCTGATCTCTGACAGGAGAGTCATGAATGTGGCTTCTTTGATTCATGTTTACCAGCTTCTGTAAATCCTTCTGTTGTAAGCCAATTGTGCCCATTAGCTCGTGCACGTCTCTGTGGTTGTCCTCAATTCAAACGTCGTGATTCCCCATTTGTTGGGCCATCCATTTGACCTCTTCAGTTGTTGATCTCCCTTCGGTTACCCCTTTGTTCATAATGTCATAAAGCCATCTAATGTGTTGCTTGATATCCCCGAGGGATGCTTGGAGATCATTCAATGTAACATCCCTGTTTGCCATAACTTCCTGAGACAAAGACAATTCAGAATGCGCAGTGAGAACTACTGCTTGAGAACTGGGAAACCACTCCTTATCTGCAATGTTGAGGGAGCCCAAGGGGAATGAGAACAGAGGCTCTACAAGATAAAAGTCTACTTCAAAAACCTTCGTTGCACAAGGAAGTGCATTCATTGCACCAAAAAAACTGAACTCTGCACCATGAAAACCATTCACCGCACCACAATACTCGTTCGCCTCACCAGGAAGACCTTTCACTGCACCACATTAGCTTGTCACTACGCAAGCAATCTTTGCACCGGAGAAGGAATTCATTGCACCAAAAAAAACATGGAGAAGGAATTCACTGCACCAAAAAAACATTCACTACACCACCGAAAACATTCTTTGCACCAGAAGAAACAGAAGCATGATGGCCATATGGATCTGGAGGAGACTTCTTGAGGGGGTTTTCCATAGCTCATGCGAGAACTCTAATCCCACATAGCGAGCCTGAGGATGCATTAAATCCCCTCACATGGGATGCAAGGAGACGGCTGGACACCAGAGGAAATGTAGCTTACCGATTGTAGGATTGACGGTTAGTGGGGAATTCCCCCCATTCAATAAAATGACTTTTTTTTTAATTAAAAATGAAACATTGAGGGAAGGCCAAGCACCAGCCTTAGACCACCCCTGGACCCCTTCTCCTTGCAAGTGTTCCTAGGGGACATAATTTTTGTTTTTCAAGATACCATTAACCTTGGATATTCCCATTTTTAGCTTGGCTCCTTGGTTTTCCAGCTTATCTGCTTCAAAATTGTTACCTCTAAGAACGTGATAAAAGGTGATTTGAACATTTACAGAGACTTGCTGAATTCACTCATAGATTCTTCGAATGTTGACTGCTCCTTTGTTGTAACCATTAATCATTTTGTTGATAACTTGCTTGGAATCCTCGAAGACAATTATTTTGGAGATCTTGAGTTTTTTAGCTAGCTCTAATCCAAAGAAGAGCGTTAGCCACCCAACTTCATTATTGGTTTTTCGACCAAAAATCCATGCATAAGACGACACTATATTCCCTTCGAGATCAAAGATGACCCCACCCGCACCTGTCTCCCCAGTATTACAATATATATTCTTACAAAATATTACAACATATATTATTTTGTATCTTTAAACTTGAAATTATTCATGTTTTGTTAATGAAATTTGGAATGGATTAACAAAATAATGTTTATAATTTTTGTTTTTTATAAAGTTTATTTATATTAAATATATTGTAATGTTAGTATTTAATTTTTAATATTATTTAGTTTCATTAATCTTTTTAATATATTATATTTTACAATATCATGTTTCAATATATTTTATAGGAAAATCTTGATCGATAAAGTTTGAGTGTTATTTTTGTTGTAATTGATTATTAAAATGAGTAGAATAAAAACATAATATCTTAGAGATAGGAGTATATAATCTATATTTGTGTGTTATATAATTATGAAAAAGCAAATTAAATAAAGTAAAAGTTTGTATGGAATAATTGTTTTTTATTATTTTATTGTTTCTAATTATTTTTTCAAAAATTACTATATGATGTAGGAACATTTATAAATAGAAAAACCAAAGGTATTTTGGACGAAAAAATTGTAAAGAAAGAAATTGATCTTATGAGCCTTTTCTTTGAAGTACAAAGTTGAAAAGTTTTATCATGACTTAAAGGAGGCCAATATGACATTGAGTGACATTAGAGGGAGATAGGATTGAAACCATAGGAGTGATTTTATTTATGAAAGATCGACATACTAAAATGCATATTAATGTTTTTAGTTGTAATGCACAAACTTTCGCTGAGAATTTCAATCATCATTAAATTGGAGGAGAGAAAAATGAAGAAGATTAGTGATAAAGTATATGCAAAGGATCTCAAGAAATGTTTGATCTTGGAAGATCAATGGACACAATATTATGTCATGGTTATATGGGACATACAAGCTAAAGGCCCCAAAACACCGATCACCCTAAAATGGGAGATTCATAGATTGTCCACAATGTAAGTAACCCTTCAAATCCTTAAGAGATTTGAAGGACATTTAATCATTGGTTGCATCAACAAATTACAAGTTAGATGAATCATTATATGCTATGAAGATCTATATGGGGTAAAACTTGACATGTGGACCAAAATGTCCACAAAGTTTTGACAATTAAAATGTTTTGATTGTGACAATTGGAGGATTCTAAGAGATAAGTTAGTGGAGAAGGAAAAGTGATAAACATGATTAACAATTATGAGACATGAGAATAAGTTGGCCAAAGAACAAATAAAAATGTGTTTGATTCGTTTGATTCTAAGATACATAAAAGAATGTTATGTACCAGATTCGGAAAAAGAACATAAAAGTAACTAAGAGAGAGTAATCCATGCATTACAAATGAAGAAAAGAGATAAATAAGAATCCTCGTCTAGTGGGAAACCTCATTAATGTACCAAAAGACAAGATGAGATGATTATATAAGTGAATATCCTTTATTATAAATAGGAGATGAAGTCATCAATGTGACCTAATACTAAGTTGACCCAACAATAATTAATATAATAATAATGAATTATGGTTAGGGCCTTAACATAGCCCCCCTCTTTTAAAAGTATTTTCCCTCAAAGCTTGTCATTGAGGGTTTTACTTCATGAATTTCTCATGTTCCCATGTAGTTTTTTCTAGTGGCATATTCTTCCACTTGATTAGGTAATCCATAATGGTTCTATTCCAAATATATAGAGAATGTCTATCAATATTTTTTCTAGTTCTAAAATCAAATGATGTTCTTCATCTAATTTGGGTAGTTTCATTTGTACTGGCAACGGTATGTCCTAAAACCATTTTCAATGATGATACATGAAAAACATTAGGAATGCATGAGGAAGGAAAATCTAACTCATAAGACACTTCTCCAATCTTGCAAATAATCTTGTAGGATCCATAAAATTTTGGAGCTAATTTTTTATTCTTCTTTTGTTTGAGAATATTGCTTATAATGTTGTAGCCTCAAATATACCTAGTCACCCTCAAATATAAAATGTTCCTGGTTCCCATGTAGGTAGAAATATATATCCCAAGTTTACTCTTGATATATTCAGGGCACACTACAAGGAAAAATCATTCTAGACTTTTTTTGTGTGTGACAGTTTTTTGGGACACCACATTAGTAAAAGTTTTCAAAAAAACCTTTGCTAAAACCTCTACAATTGGTATTGGTGGTTTTAGAAGATTTCGTAATGAAATTTAAATATAACTAAAAACTCTAGGTAGTCAAAGGTTTATGCACTGGGTTTTTCTAATAGTGTGCTTCAATTATTTAATTTTATTAGTTTGCTACTTATATCATTAAAACACCAATGCGCTACCAACTAATATGCACTAGAGAATTAAAATACCAACACTAAGCACCAATTTGTAAGGCATATGTGTATGCATAATGTTTATTATATATATTAAAATTATAAAGGAAATGATATCCAAAATTCACACTAATGTGCTATACTTATGAAATGCATTAGTAGTTTATAATATATTATACACCGATGATTTAAAATATATATTCCACACCAATGCATATTTCATAAGTAAAAGCACTAGTGCATATATAAGAAATTGTGCATGGTAAGTTCTTGTAATGCTAATGGAAGAAACAATGTCAATGATATTGGCAGTGTTAAAGGAACCAATGCATTTGTTTTCATTAAGAGCAGTAGTTCTTTTATTATAGTTTTTATCACATTGGTGTGTAACTATGTATAAGCCAAATTGGTGCTTAAATATGTATAAACCACATTGTCTAGTTCAAATAATAAAACAATATGTTGCAGTGCTAAAGTTTTCCACATTGTATGTATGAAAATGCAAATCCTTATTTTTTTTAAACAAAATGTCAATTAATCATTGAAGAATCAAATATTTTTTATTATAATATTGATTTTTATATTTTATTAGATTGTGTTTGGATATATAATCATTGCATTAATGTGTCGTCTCATTTAAATAATTACACAAATAAATTACACCTATGTTTATTATAACAATGTAAATCAGAGTTAAACCCCCCATATATTTAATCAACAATGTAACATTTTACAACACTAGATAATGCAATATAATTAGAAATTCATTTTATTATGTATGAATAAGAGACCCTTGTTATATGCTCGTAGGGGTGTATACCGATTGGTAAAGGGGTGAAATGATATGAAACATTGTAAAGAGGTCGCATGTTCAAACCCCAGAGAACTTATGCCCCATGTTGGTGTGATGTGTGGGGTGCACCTAGGGGTATAGTGGTAGCAGATGGGAATCAACCCCATGTCATGTGAGTACAAGTCCCACTCGAGTTGTTGATTTTCATAGTCCAAAAAAAGAGACCCTTTGTTATACAAATGCGACAACATAATGATCCATGATATTCAAAATGCCAATAACTAATTGTTGCAATTATTGGTAACTTGTCACCATCCAATTTGGACAATTTGTACACATTAATAACATGTGTGATCTTCATAGATAGAAATTCCAAAGTATACAGCTTGTAATATTTAATTTCAATGATCCAAGATTCATCACTTGAATTGTGGTTGTTGCTTGAGCTGCTTGCATTCCTCATATCTGCATCACTTGCACGTGATGTTGTTTTGTTGGCTAGCTTGAGTTTGACATTGTGCATCTTCACTTTCCATCTACAAACATTCAAATAAAGTGTAATGTGTTTGACATTGTTCTTCTACATGTTCCATATTCATTTGTAGTATAATATACACGATTACATAAATAAAAAAGTGTACCATAGTAGTGATTGCTTCATTAAACAATACGCATTCTTTCAAAACCATGGATCAACCATATCTCAATATATGTTCTGTTGGATCCACTCCAACTTTGTTTTCTATGAGTTTTATATGTCATGAAAAAAAATAGATATAATTAAAAGTTTATTATTTTTCCAATAATTATAAAATAAGTAAAGTAAAACAACATATAGATATTTACAAATTGTTCAATTAACCAATTAACCTTTGATACTCTAAAAACAACTGACACCCCATACGTAGTTCAATGTCAATGTTTGGATGGCTCTTCTTTGTATTTTAGAACCTATTAGAAAACTCCTTAGAATATTCTAAATCAATTAAAATATATATAAATCACAACAAATATGAATTCTTAAGAAAACCACATTAATTAATACTTACAATCATTTATATCAACATGTTTTCTCCTTCTCCTCTTGTATTATGTGTTAAAAGGGTTCCATTTCATTTTCTTTTATGCAACAACAAAACAATTGAAAGTTAATATTCCATGCAATATAAATTTCTCTACATAGAAAAAAACAATCGATAGATATGTTTGATGTGCATAGTTCTTGTATGGTTCTTGATGTGATGAACTTACACTCGTTTTTTAACCATCTCCTAATACTTTTTTATTGGAATCCCTATTGCCATGGTTCATATATCACATCGATCCTCCTTATATTTTAATTAAGAAAAATAAAAATAAAAAACACAATTAAAAAATTATTAATATTTATAAAAAAATAAATATAGAAAAAATATTAATTTAGTAATTTTTTAGACAAAATATGTGAACCTTCCATAAATAACTCTAAATCACATAGTTTCCAAAGTATTTGAGACTAAGCTTGGCCTAATAAACATCATGTGATAACCCTAAAAGCCAAGGAGAATGAGAAAATAAAGAGAAACACAAATAAATGGTGACATGGATCTAATGACTAAAGAGAAGAAATCAATGTGAGAGCACCCAACTAGAGTGTCATCTAGTTCATAAGAGGTATGCATCGAAATCAATGAAAAATGATAACAATGTTTCATGTAAACGATAGATCATAATCTTTCAAAATAAATTGTCATGCATGGTGGTGGAAGGAATAATAATATTTATTATGAATAATGTGTGATAGAAGGAGTGTTTCAACTTTTAAGGTTTCGCAAGTGGTTGGAAGAATGAATCAATCTAGAAACTCAAATCAATGGGTATATTTATATACTTTCAACATCTAGATCACACTTACATTGAAGCTACACCATTTTGTGATGGATTTATATAGATCCAAATGGTTCAGATGACAACCAATAAGTTTGAAAGAGTGGGAGATGGAATAAGACATTTTAGTATGTATATATCTATGTACACTCACCACTTAAACTCAATTAGAAATGTGTTCGATAAGAACTAGAACTACGACCTATGTGAATGTGTCATTAAAAAGTGCACTATGAAGTCTCTTTATTTACACAATATTAAATTCCCATAACATGGTTGAGCAAAATACATTGTTATGTGGAGCTAAAAACTAGAATGTTAAACCCTTTGAAACTAGAATTTTAAACCCTTTTAGACTAGGGTTTATTGTTTTGGTGTCAATTACAATAGAGTACAACAGAGTACAACAGAGTAAGTTGGTGTGGGACATTTTCTAAATTTGGATTGTGACTTATTTGAGGAAATGAGAAGGAGAAAATGGTAAAATTTTAAATAATATGAAGGAAGTGGTGGTGTGACTTTATAAGGTATGGGAGGACGTGTGCTAAATTATGTGGTGAAAGAAGATCCAATATTTAAAGAGAATAGACATCCATAATGATGAAAATTATACATAACAATGATGCTTGGGTGAGGTGTAAAAACAAAGCATAACAACAAACTATACGAAAATTCAAGATCAATGGAAGGAAGAGTTGGGTGTGAGGGTGGAAAGCATGCTTATCATGATCTTGTAGAAAAATTATAGTGACGGACCTTGAAATATGATTGATTTATGAAATATTGAGATAGAATGCTTGAGCTGAGAAGAGTGAGTTTTCAAGAGTCAACTTCTATGATACAAAATAATAAGGCTTCAAGATCCTTATCAAAGAACCCATAAAAAAAAAAGTAGAAATTTCCAAAACAATGGAGACAAACAAGAGAAAGAAAAGAAAACTCAAAACAATTGGTTGCTCATTAACTTGATCAAAAGGATTTGTAATAGTTTTAAAATGAGTTTGGATTCTACTACCAATACAAGAAATAATATAAAATGCACATATCTTAAAATTTAGAAATTTTTTCCTATGTATATGTAAATAGTTCAAAATTGAAAAATATGCTCAATATTGCAAACTAATTAAACTGGAAGATGGGAAGTGTCCTCGAGGAGGGTGTCTTGTAGTTGATGGTGTTCCATCCTATTCCTTATCAATATTCATATTACAAAGACATGTTTAGAATACTTCTATTTTTTTTGTTAGTGTATGTTTTTGATATTCTAAGTTTCACAAGTTTCATTTATCATCATTTCAAAAAAAATTGTTGTAGTTTATGTATAACTTAATTCTTAGCTTGTCAATGGACTTAATTTTGTACTATAAATTGAAATAACATCTATATGTTCTTAACACTACATCCCTTATCTAGTTTTATAAAAATAATCCCTCCTCTCATTAACTTTAAGCACTACTTGATATGAACTAAGGACCAATTCATCATCTTTGATCCTTCATAATCATTGGCTTCAAGGAAAATTTTAGGGAAAAAACTTAGCGTTCACCATGGGCTATTTTTACTAAAATGATTAACCTAAATTACATGGGATACATTTTTTTTACTCAAAAAACAACAAAGTTTTCCAAAAACTATACAAAGTCCTTAGAAATTTGAATGTTTTTACAAACAAATTGTCAAACATTTTATGGTTATAAATTTAAGAATTGCTAGAATTCGTCAAGGCTTCTTCATTTTAAGAAAATTATGAATCCTTAAAAAATTCCGTAGTTGTCTTGTTAGGATTGCATTATATTCCATCATTCTTTTTCCTTGCACAAAAGTTCAAAAAAATGAAAAATTAAATGTTTGAAGCATAGTAAGATTATCATTAAAAAGTACATTTATAATAAAAATCCAAACAAAACTTCATACTGATTACTATTTAATTCACCTAACTTCTCTCTTTGTAACATTTCCATAAATATTTTATCCTTTATTCCACTTGAATTTTGGATAATCATTTAGTGATTGTTCACATTTTTTTGTTTGCATGACACATAGTATCCTATACAAATCACTTAAACCTACAAATACTTAAATTATATTACTTTTATATTAAAAAAAAAAACTTGCCATTTTTTCCCTTTTGGGACGTTCTTTCATCACCCTTGTTGTTATAAGTGTTTTCCCCTTATCATTCACCAGCCATATTCTATCAACAAAATACCTACATAATGAACTACATAAATTACGAAATATGTTTGGCAATCTAAATAAATAATTTTAAGCTAAAAGTGTTTTCAAGTTAAGCGATGTAGTAAAGTGGATTGGTGCATTGAATACAAACTTTATCACCAATGTCATTGATGTACAAAACACATTGATAAAATTGTTTACATTTAAAAAATAAAATAAAAAAGGTACTTAATACAATATTTACCACCAACACTATTTTTATACCTGCATCCGGCTGGTATATTGTAATCGTTCGATTTCAAACCTCGTTGACTTTGGGTATTAGCTGGTGTTTTTTTGACGCGGCTTTAAAAAATCAAACCTGTTTTCCAAAGTTTGACTTAGGCGTTTGCGAAATATTTGTTTTAATTTTGTTAAAAATCTATTTTTCTAAACAGCTGATTGGTTGATAGGGGATGATGTCAACATTGGGATTTGGTATCTGGATTTGAGTCGACATGTGGCAAGATGACATCATAATATAAAATTAAAAAAATAAAATTTATATCCCGCCATTGCCACGCGTTCATTCTCAAGGTCCACGCGTTGGATCTCCATTTGCGTCTGCTTGATCTCCATTTCCGTAAACTTCAACTGCATTTCCCTCTGCTTCAACTACATTGCAATGCGTTAATTCTCAAGTTTCAGGCGTTGGATCTCCGTTTCCTGGTGCTTGGATCTCCATTTCCTGGGGCTCATGCCTCCTGCCGCTGGCGCTGCCGTGTGGACCGTGGCGCCTACCAGCACTCAAAGACCGTCCTTCATTCGCTCAGTCAAGCTGCCGCTGGAGAGAGGAAACCATAATTTAACGTATCTAAAATCCAGAGAGTGACCTGGTAAATAAATTAATTTAACATGCACAATATGTAATCCATGCACGTTAATTAATTAAACAGATGCTTTAATTTTAATTAAGACACAAAAGCCCTCACCGTTTCT
This sequence comes from Pseudotsuga menziesii, assembly GCA_001517045.1. Lineage (NCBI taxonomy): Eukaryota > Viridiplantae > Streptophyta > Pinopsida > Pinales > Pinaceae > Pseudotsuga > Pseudotsuga menziesii. Next base: position 108,225 of record LPNX011152684.1, on the reverse strand, counting down.
GCTTCTCTATTCAGTATTTTACTGTGTTTCTTAGCGAAACAAAATTAATGTTAGATACGTTCGGATGCCCGAGTTTAAAAATTAAGAGAAAAAAACAGAATACACATGGATGGTTGCATAAAATAATATCCAGCCTGCTATATTCAGAAATTGGCCAGAAGCCAAGATAAGGAAACAAGGGGAAAAACAACACAGTATTCTCCAGCCATATAGAATTCTGTGAATGGTTGCAACAACTTTATTAATTCACAACATTATTGGAAATTGACACACAATTATGCTTCTACTGCACACAGAAATCAAGAAGAATCAATCTCTCTGAAACAATATTTGAGCCCAATATGAACAATGCATGCACGCGTATTATTTTCTCACTGATCTGGGTTGCCGACTAGCTTCATGACCGCAAGTATTATATCTATATCTATATCTATATCTATCTATCTATCTATCTATCTATCTATCTATCTATCTATCTATCTATCTATCTATCTATATATATATATATATAATACGTGTTGGTTTTCTTTTCAGTCTGCATTTTGGTATCTCTCACCTATTTACAGATCAACAGATTAAAAATTAAATCAGCTCTAACCTGGACACTGGACATGATCACAACTGTAATTTTATTACATCTGACTCCACCACGGATGCGAGTTTGTGTGAATTTCAGAATCAATCTGTGGAATATATTGTAAACCCATGACAAATTAGTAATGACTAACTAAACCTGGCATTATCAAGATGAACTCAAAGTTGTGCTAAATTTGGTCCAGAACTACAGCTATTCGGTGGAAATCGGGATCAGACAACAGAGTACTGAGCATTGTGGCCCTGTCACCGAGTACCGGATACTCAATGTTCTGAAGCTGTTGCCATGATATTGGGAAAATGGCAGAATTGAGAGCAGCTTGGTTATGGTTATTTATGTTACTAGTAGAGACTAGATGGTTATGGTTATTTTCTTTTCAGTCTGCATTTATCAAGACCAGCCGACCAAAGATGCAAACAGTCTTATACTTTCAATGCTTATTATGTAAACACGTCTATCAAAGGATATACATCTCAGACATGATATATTATAGTTATAGTGTTAATCTCTTGAAAGCAGCACAGTAAATACAGTTTGGGTCTCTTTATGTCAACATACTATGAAGGAGGTATGAAGGCCCTCGATGCCGGGCATCGAGGGCCGTCCTTTGGCGCCCAAGCGGGTTGCCATTGTACACGATGTTGAATCATTATAATTTGAGTGATAGAATCTCTCTCTTCATCGCCATCAAAGAGCTTCCATTTGACAGATTGCACGATACTCTTTATGTGCTCTCGCCAATGTCAAAGTGGTTTTGATACTGGTTTGCTAACTTTTTTATTGCATTTATCAAGACCAGTCGACCAAAGATGAAAAAAATCTTATACTTTCAATGCTTATTATGTAAACACGTCTATCAAAGGATATACATCTCAAACATTATATATTATAGTTATATTGTTAATCTCTTGAAAGCAGCACAGTAAATATAGTTTGGGTCTCTTTAGGTCAACATACTACGAAGGAGGTATGAAGGCCCTCGATGCTGGGCATCGAGGGCCGCCCTTTGGTGCCCAAGCGGGTTGCCATTGTACACGATGTTGAATCATTATAATTTGAGCGATAGAATCTCTTTCTTCGTCGCCATCAAAGAGATTCCATTTTACAGATTGCACGATACTCTTTATGTGCTCTCGCCAATGTCGAAGTGGTTTTGATACTGGTTTGCTAACTACCAAAGATGCAAACAGTCTTATACTTTCAATGCTTATTATGTAAACACGTCTATCAAAGGATATACATCTCAGACATGATATATTATAGTTATAGTGTTAATCTCTTGAAAGCAGCACAGTAAATACAGTTTGGGTCTCTTTAGGTCAACATACTATGAAGGAGGTATGAAGGCCCTCGATGTCGCCGTGAGGGCCGCCCTTTGGCGCCCAAGCGGGTTGCCATTGTACACGATGTTGAATCATTATAATTTGAGCGATAGAATCTCTCTCTTCGTTGCGGGGTTCCCTTTGGCGCCCAAGCGGGGTGCTCGGGAGTGAAATCAAAATTCAACAGATTTTGTGATCCTGTCAGCTGCATTGGAAAGGCGCTGGAAGAATCTTGATTTGCTGACTCTACACCCATGGATGGATGGAGCATTATATATTTATGCTAGAAATTTTATATAAGAATATTCCTGTGAGCATAACAGCAAGACCGAGTTTCAGCTTTAAGAGGACAAGATGTGTTTAACTTCCTCTCTCAATAAGAGCAAATAAATGAAAAATGTGACATTGACGATCGAAATGTCCATTGAACATAGAAACAGTTTGTGTATAAAGAATTTATGTCAGAAAATTGAAATAAAATTTCAAATTTGGTTAATATGGGATATAATAAGGATATTATTTAATTTAATTTTTTATAATCATAAATGTTTTGTTTAAATTTGGGGTGAAATAGTATGTGTTAGAAGTGAAATCCCATAAAAATTAGTTTAAAACCAGAAACAATCAAATGTAAACGTGTAATCACACAAGAACACATATTTTATTACTTAAAACCTCTTACAAAGGAAAAATTGATCCGTTCTTCTTATTGTTCAATACTAGAGAATTGCAACATCCATATAAGCTTACAACCATGATAATACTCATACCTCTTCCCTTTGAGGCTTTCATATATAACCTCCCTCTCACAATTTAATGAAAACAAATTTTATTAATTACATAAACAACCCAATTCTATTTTGGGTCAATCGATTGCAATAGTAAGTAGAATTGTAAGAACTATCCATATCCTTCATTGCTTGAACTTTAGAAGAATCTTTTGTAGCTTATTCTACATAAAATTAAGTGTCACACTTCAACAATTTCCACTTTGAAAACAATTTACATGACCCCTTGTACTTCTTTATTCACCACTTTTCCTACAAGCCAAGAGAAGCCAAGCATCATTAAAACTAATAAATCTTAGTTACTTTTTATAAAGTTATTTAAGAATTAAACATCATTAAAGTACATTTGAGTATTGGAGATTTGAGCACATAAGAACTATTAACATATTATTGAGATTTGAGATTTCAGTGCTCTTAGTACCAAACATTTCTTAAAAAAGTGGTTAGATGGTTTAAGTATTTTGGTCTAATGGATTGTTTGTTATGCTGAAGCGAGCTTCCATGAGAACGTGATCTTATTTCCCCTCCTTAATTGTCCCACACACCTCAGAAGTCTTAAAAAGTCTTTGGTAGAGATCTTTTAGGTGTTATGCTGAAGCGAGCTTCCATGAGAACATGATCTTATTTCCCCTCCTTAATTGTCCCACACACCTTAGAAGTCTTAAAAAGTCTTTGGTAGAGATATTTTATGTGTTATCTTTAATTTGAGGTCCCGGGGGAAGGTGCCCGGGACCTCCGCTTGCTTGGTTATCTAAGCCACGGGGGATTCACTTGTGGAATTGAGAATTTTTAAGAAGGTAAAAGTTGGGTTCCTTCTTGTTGGGCATACACATGATCATATTGATCAAATGTTCATCCATTTTGCAAGGACATTGAGGAGGAACAAAGTCGGGAGCCTGCCATCGTTGATTGAAATTATAGGGAAAGCATACCATCCAGAGCCTATTGTACAGAAATTGGAAGAAACTGTTGACATGCGAAGATTTCTGTTTGGATCGCATGGTGAGGAAAGGTGCATTGAAAAAATTAATGACATTAGCTTTCAGCATCAATTTCGTATAAAAAAGATTGATGGAAAAACACTATTGTGGGGCAAGAAGTACTCAACTAGCACAGAATGGGGGCCTTCATCAGGTTTGGCATTTTTGAAATTCATCCCAAGTCATCAAATGTATGCTTCAAATTTATTGTTATTGCAATCATCTACAGATATTCATAATGCAAGGCGACATAGTAGAGATGTTGATTCTTCTCAATGCTTGAAAGAAATCAAAAAGTCTATTGAAGATACATATGAGTACTTTGATGTTGCTGATTCCGTTTGGTGGGAGTATTTTTTCATAGAGCAGAGTGACATAATTTCAAACTCTACAAATGGAGATATATTTTTGAAGACTCCATTTGCTTGGCCACAAAGTTTATCAAATGAAAACGAGGTAATAAATGTTGAACCTCGAGCTGTTGAGTTTTCTCAAGTAGAGGAAAGAGAAATGTATATTGGCTCTAGAAGATCATCCGCAAAGCGTCGAGAGATGGAAGACCTTTACAGGGGCTCAGTACAAGATATCAAGGAGGGTTGCATGATTGCAGTTTTGGCTACAGATGATCCACATCAATATCCATTCTGGATTGCAAAAGCTATGAAGGTCAATAAAGAAAATGAAGAAGTAGTATCAGTAGAAGTACATTGGTATGCAACAGATACACACCCATTTGATGGTGTGTACAAGGCAGAGATGGTGGTTGAGAAAAAGCTTTGCAGAAAGAGAAATAGAAAGGGTCAAAAAATAAATCGCCGCCGCATTGACATCTTGAAATTAGAGGAAGTTGATATACTTGTTTATGATTTCAAGTTGACAAAGAAAGATACTCTT
>LPNX011152684.1:90620-103235 GCA_001517045.1 Pseudotsuga menziesii | reverse complement strand
GGGTGTTTTTGGTGTTTTTTTTGCAAAAATCATCGTTTTTATGGGTAGAGTTCTCGTTCATAGTATATAGTTCTCGTTTCATAGTATAAGTGGTTGGTTATTTTAAAGACCCCCAAAACACATTTTCAAGGCGTTTTCCCTAACACTCTCCCCCCTTGGCCCTCGAAAAAAAGAAGAAGAAGAAGAAGAAGAAGTTTTCTTAGGCCACTGGGGCTGGTTCTTACCCCCCCCAACCCCGCTCCCCCCCCACCCCAAATTCCATTTCTCAAGACTTCAGGACTTTTTGGGGTGGATTTGGAAAGACTCCCCCTAAAGGTTATCTTTTAGGCAGTTTAAACCCTCCCCAAAAGTAATGATAAATGAACTACTAGGGGTGGTTGCTTTAAAGCCGCCCCGAAAAGTCATAATAATTCGACTTTTGGGGGCGGTTGTTTAAAAGTTGCTCCCAAATGGCATGATAATTGGGATTTTGAGGGCAGTAATTTGAAAGTTGCCCCAAAAAGCTATGGGAATTTGGACTTGTGGGGGCGGTTATGATAAATTTGCCCTCAAAATTCCAAATGTCATGAATGTTTTGGGGGGGTTTGACTTGAAACCCCCCTAAAGGTCCTTTTTAAGGCAATTTAAAAAAAAAACCCCTTTAAAGTCATGCGATCTTGGACTTTTCGGGGTTGTGGTTATATCACATTTGAAAATCCCACAACATATCCCATGCATAGGAAATCTTTGGCATGTGATTAAGACATGGTATCACATTTAAGGGGTTGGTACACAAAGAATGGTTCTCATGAACCTATTTATGTTAGAGGGTGAAGATCCATTTTTTTAGTCCATAACATGCGGCTTTTGGGTTCTACATAGGCCATCCATGAGGCCTTAGTGCATCTTTTTACATTAATAGGGAAATGATGGCTATTTTGAGATTCGTCACATCATGGATTCTTCCTGGTCACTAATCCTTCGTTTGATAACAAAACCCATGTGGTTGGGATAAAACATTTTCCTATGGGGCTCATGTTCTTTGCATAGTAACTCACGTCATTGCATAAGGCTTGTGTAGGGAATCCTTTTCCTACACGTGATATATGGTCAACAAGTTGAGGAGGGGTACATTAGAGAGGGAACTTGAGGACCATTCCATGGTATAATGAAACATCTAGGACCGTACATTGTAGCATTTTACTATGGAGATATGGTCCATGTGTGTGGTACCAAACCACCATATTGGCCCTCCATAGGGAATCTTTGGCTTGGAAGTGGGACATGGTGCTAGTTTTGAAGTTTAGAACACTAGACATGGTTCTTTGTGCCTGTGATGTGGTTCAATGCAAAAATGTAGGGTATTATACCATAATGTTTGTCTATGGGGCTCATGAGACATCATTGTGTCCCTTAAACACTGCAAAATGTCTTGTAAAGGGAATCTTTGTCATGTGATCAACATATGATGGCCATTTGGAGTTTATTACATTAAGGATGGTTATAATAACTTTAGATGCGATCCAAGGTCAAAATATATAGTTTGAATCCATAGTGTTTTCCTTTAGGAATCATGGACTATGTGTGGACCCCATGCCATCAAATGAGCCTTTGCACATGGAATTATTGGCCTACAACAAGGTTATGGTGCCCATTTCAATATTTGTGATACCCTTCCTCCTAAGTTAGGTTCAAATATTCCATCCTTACATGACGCTTGAAGCATACCCATAGTAAGTCAAAGGCCAAACATAATGGCAATGTGGAGACCAAAGTGACCAATGTAGTGAAGACAACAAATCCACAAGGTAGCACATGGTAAAAGGACAAAAGACTAAAAATATTTGGACTAACATAAGATTGCAAACATCTGGACAAATCACATGAAAAATGGAAAAGTGTGTCAACAAATTGTATAATTAAAAATCCACCCATTGTGAAGTCACTTAATAAGTTGCTATTCATAGGAACTATAGACAAAATTATTCAAAAACTACTTTAATTTCATATATGATATATACCACCTCGAAATCATGTATGATATGTATCACCTTGAAACACTCCCATTTCTCAACAACCTCCTCATGAGACCTAAATCTAGACTGCATGATGACATCATTCACATCCCCATAGTCTATTAGATTTATTTTGTTTCGCTCCCTAAAGCTATAAGTTCTCACCCAATGATATCTATATATTTATAACCACCTACCTCTTTCCCTTCACCTCCCTGGATATTACCATGTCTTGGTAATGATGACCCTAAACCTTAGGGAGGGCAGCTTTGGAATGTCAAGTGCCACATGGATTGGTGTGAAGGGGTCTACCAAGGGATTAGGAAACAAATGTTATCATGTGGTTGTCAATGATTTGAGTGTGGTGTTGGATATCTAGTGTTCAAAATTTTCATCATCAAATCGAGTAAGTATTACATCTCAACATTGAAGTGTGCAATGTTTGCAATGGTTTAAAGGGATATAATTTTGAAGGAAAGAGAATAACCTATAAGGATTTCTACTACGGGGAATTGTACAACAAAGAAGAAAAAAATGGAACTACTTTGGAAATTTGAAAATCTTTTTCAACAACTACATGCCACTTTTAAACACACATGCGTAAAACTTTGTTAGATCAGTCCCGACTCCATCCAACTCAAGATGAATTTCTTGTATATCAAGTTGAAAGGATTTAAAATGGTTTTATGGGAAAATTTTAAGGACAAAACAATCTAAAGACTTGAATTCTAAGATATGGAAAACATACTTAGTCATAGATAAATTTAACAAAAAGAGAGCTATGATGTTGAAACCAGGTGTAAGACATATTGAAACAACTGGAAATATTGCTCTTCCTTTAAGACCAAGGTATTTGGTTGTTGGTGCTTAATAACAGCTCATCAATTTAAGATAAGTCCCACCACTCAAGTCTAACCAATGCTTGATATGCAATTTCCCAGCAAGTATAAATAGTAGAACATGAGTTTTTGGATTGTAAGGTTTCCAAAGTCTTTAATATTAAGTTTCTTCTGAGTTTTCCATTGCCTTTGTATCCCCCCTTCACTAGAAGATTATCATTGTTGGGGACATTTGAAGAAGAATAGGAATGCCGCAAGATTTATAAATATCTACCGTGTAAATGATAGTGTTGTGCCATAATTAATGGGGACACCACTTCCTTTCATTTGGGTCAGGTTAACATATTTTTAGACAAAAATGACATGGTTAAAAAAGATGCACTCTCTTGAGTTCAAGGCATGGAAAAAGAATGTTAGTTCTTCTTGCCTATATAGAGAGGGGTACTTTGTATAATGATATAATTACATCTTGGTTCAACTATGTATAATGCTTAAAGTATTCTTTGTTGTATACAAACTCATTATAATAAAAAAAATAGAAAAGAAAGAAAAATTGTAAATGTTTTGCCAGAACCAAAATGCTGTAAACAATTCCAACAATAAACTAAAACAATAAAGCATTCTAAAAATTAAACAATGAAGCATGTACTAATAACAATATAAACAAAAAAAACTATAATATAATTTATTGCAACAATGAAGCATGTACTAAAAACTATAATATAATTTATTGCAACAATGATAAAAAAAAAACATCATAAAGTTACCAAATACATATTTTATAAAGTTACCAAATACATATTTTATTTTCTAAAACAAATTTATAAAGAAGAAAATCATATCAGAATATATCTAACACTCACGTAAATAAATAAATAAAATACAACACAGCCTATTTACGTAAATAAATAAATAAAATACAACACAGCCTATTATGCATGCTTTTTTTAAAATTAGAAACTTCAATTCTACTCTTTCTCAAGAAAATAAGCGCTTTTTCCTAATTAAAAAAAATAAAACAAAAGAAACAGCTTTAACGTCCCGAATCCAAGTGTGATTTTAGGACCTGCCCTGCTCTGGAACGAACCTCTTTGCGTGTGAAAGTGAACTCTGTGCGTGTAGTGAACTGCTCGGGGCTGGAACGAAGTTTACTCTGTGTGGTCAGTCTGTCTTTGCGTGTGAAAGAATTTGGAACGAACTCTACAATTATGTACTCTGTGTGGAAGAAACCGGCATGCGCTTACTCTGTGTGTCTGTGTGTGTAGGGAGTTGGCCGTCTGAGGCTGAGTGGCCAGTCTGTCTTTGCGTGTCAAAGAAATTGGAACGAACTCTACAATGCTATGCGCTACAATGCTCGGCGCTGGAACCGGCTATGCTTGGGATTTAATGTCCTGCCTTGCTCTACTATGCTCTGGAACGAACCTCTGCATAATGCGGCTGTAGGACCTGCCCTGCTTTGCTATGCTCTGCAACGAACCTCTGCATAATGCGATTGAGCAGTTCAAACAGCCTTTTCTCCGATGGAGATCAATGCTCTTTATTAATAATGGTAAGTATTGCTTTAATTGACTTCTTAGTATTCATTTAGAGATCTCAGCATTTTGTATGTGACTGGAAATTTTTGGTAAGCCTTGTACCCAATGGTCCTAAATGCACAAACAATTCTTCCCTTAGCAGTGATACAGTCCGATATGAATGTGTAGTACACACCATGATAGAGCCTAAGATAGAATTACTATTTGTGCAATGTTCATTTTAGGAATCAAATCCTACATCTTTTGCTCCTATTGTTTTGGGGGGAAACTAGTGCATATGATGTTTGAGTTTGCATTATGGGATGATTCTTTTACTATTGATAAATAAGGACTATTGTTTTGGGGGGAAACTAGTGTATATGATGTTTGAGTTTGCATTATGGGATGATTCTTTTACTATTGATAAATAAGGACTAGATGTTGCCCCTTCTAATAAGCCAAGACTATATTATTCACCATATGATCAGCCATAATAAGACTCTTTATCATTTGCATATCAATTGCATCAACATCATAATCATAGTGATCAAAGGCATTCTTGTTTTTCATCTAGGAATCAAGATTGCAATTCTCATACTCACTGGTATGATGGTCACTTTTTCATATAGATTAAAAATGGAGACATACGTAACAAAATATTGTCCAAGTGCCCATAAAACTGATTGTGCTTCGATTGATCATTGGTCATATTGAGATTTTAGCACTTGTTTGAAGACAATTTATTGAAATATTTTTCGCAATTGTACATTGTATAAAATCTATGTCACTCTTTGTGATTAATTCACTATAACGTCGTCTTATTGACAATTTTTTATGGACATATCCATTTGCTATCCCTTTTTGCACATGTGGAGAGTAGATTTTTAAGATGTTTAACCCATCTTAGCACATGTGATGTTTGGATAACTTGACGAGGTTTTTACTCTCTTGCTAAAAATTGCATGGCTAATTCTCTTTGTGTGTGTGATTGAAAACATTTTTGTTTATCTCCCACAATTCCTTGGAATGTTGTTGTGTCACTATCCACTTTTCAAGGTTTTTTCTATCTTCTATATATACCATTTTTTTTGGAGATTGTTCTTTGACAATGTTACAGAGCTTGAGATCTCCATTGTATCTATTTGTGTATTTGCTTGTTTATGAGTATGTACAAAGATGTTAGGGAAGCTATAGTTTTGAAATGATACTCTCTATTAACTCTTTTGTTTTCTTCATCAATTGTGAATTCATGTGAAGGTCTTTTGGATGCTACAATTTTGAAGAAAGAGTATTTAAATTTATGTTTGCTTTTCTTGTTCCAAAGAGATTTGTGTGGTAGTGTTTGAAGGCTACAATTGTTCAAATAGATTCTAAATTGATAGTTCGTTGGTACCTTGTCATAGTTAGGGAGTTGTTATCATTGATCATCATTGTAGTCCCTATCCAATTAAACATTGAGGATCATTGTAGTCCCTATCCAATTAAACATTGAGGGGACATTTTTGTAATGTTCATTTGGCCTTGTTTTTCTATCACATCTTTCCCAAGTGTATATCAAGGGAAGATGTTGGGATTTGATATTTATTAAACATCTTTGATATCAACTTTTTTTATTGGTGAACTGGAGTAAAATTTAAGGAAAGCTATTGGAGAAATATTGATTAAGCTTGAAGTATGATGTGCCCATTTAATAAGTGCCATGCAATCCTTCTAGATTACCTTCATGCACCCTCATGATTGATTAATTTGTAAACACTTGGTATTAATTAGAGTCCAAACTAATAGGCCTTATCTATCTCTCATACACATTCAAAGCTTTGCTCCTTAGGAAATGTTTTCACCTCAAGTGATTTGATCCCTCTCAACTCTTAATAGATTAGGGATAAGATAGATTTAAGCAACTGTTTGAATCCGGGATACAAGACACCTACCAATGGCTTTATTTCCTTACCATATGAATACATAACGCTGCCCACTTATTTCTCCCATGGTATAACAAACTCAAAGCTCTTCCCGATTGGAAGAGATAGATTTGAAATCACTAAAACATCAAGGCTATTATTATGATCCATTTTAGGTCTAAAATCAGTGATGATCCTCTTCATAGAGGATGATGATGAAACATCCACAGACATTTTATCCCTGCTTACCTTCACTTTCATGTATGAATTAGCATCATTAGAACCAACAACAGAGATAGATCCCAAAACTGTAATGTTTTCAAGAAGCCATCCTTCCCCAATTGCATAATCCCCCATTTGGACTTCTGATCTAACTCTCACTCCTCCCTTTACAATATCTGCATAAAACTCTATATAACTTGACTTGCCATGCTCTATTACCATTTCCAAATCCTCTACATTGTCCACATATAGGTCCCCATATGCTTCCATCTTACCAACCAAAGCAACCGCCAGACTAAATGGGCTTCTTCTGGCTTCCCTAGTTGTCATACCCATTTCTTGCATTGGAAATATAGTCCCCTCATATACATGAACATTGATAGTTTCTAGTGGAGCAAGCACACTAACATAAGAGCCGCTTTCAACTGTTATTGAGTCTGATACATTTTACACCCATTTTTTGCATTGGCAATATAGTTCCCTCGTATACATGAACATTGATAGTATCTAGTGGAGAAAGAAGACGAGCCGCTTTCAACTGTTATCGAGTCTGATACATTTTACACCCATTTCTTGCATTGGCAATATAGTTCCCTCATATACATGAACATTGATACATGAACATTGATAGTATCTAGTGGAGCAAGAAGACGAGCCGCTTTCAACTGTTATTGAGTCTGATACATTGTACAAATTGTACCAAGTTTCCTTTGGAAAATAAGCATCGATAGTGCTTGCTTCTTTCTTTAAAACATGGGAGACCAAGACCCCTTTACCCAATAGAAATTAGGTGTTGATTCCCAGTGTATTAGGATCCTCAGGGAATGTGAAGAACAGAGGCCTTGCAATGGGAGATCCTATAGTGTGAGCTCCAAATGACAATGTGTAGATATATGGAAGAAGTCTGTACCTCAGACCTAGTGCCTTCCTTGCATACCTTGTGACTGATTCCCATAAGTAAATCTCTTGGCGAATTGTACCAGAGATCATTCCATGTTGTAGCATTGTCTCCTGTCCAATGCACAGCATGGGCCCCTGATCAAACAAAGGTAGAATGTGTTAGTATGTATGGCCTTTTCTTTAGTGCCATTTTCAATGCTGTGTTTTTCATGATAGCCTTAGATAACCCATACAGATTATGAGCATTGTACTCCAAGATATCATCATAGTGAACTGCACTAGTAGCCATTGTTTTGTTACTCAATGGTCTGTATATTCCAGAAGCATTGATTTTGTAAGGGGGATCATCCCATCTGTGGTGTTTACATTGCTACAAACTAAGCAACAATCTATCTATGAATCTTTTCATGGACAATCCCCATTCTTTGGCAAGGAACATGTGCTCCCACTAGAGAAGTTAGAAACTTCATTCATATCAATCCAAAGGCCATCAAATGCAATTGTATCATGAAACTCAGAAATTTCTTTTGTCCAAAAAGACTGTGTATTGGGATTGAATAAAATATGGAAAATATACTGGGCCTGGCCACACTTGTGCCAAATATGGCACACCTCCTCGTTTAACAAAAATGCCATCTTGTATCCCTCTCTGAAAAGTCTTGTATGTTTCATTTAAGCTTATTCCTGCACAATTAAGAAAATAATTTGTATGTTCAGAATATAATAATAAAGCTCAGTTCAGTTCTTAATCCCTTTTTATGTTCTATTTCTCCAATTCATGACAACAACGAATGGAGCCCTACCTGGATCAATAATGAGAACATATTTCTGCCCATTAGCATGATTAGCATGGATTCGTTCAATAAACTTTTGCATTTCGTTCTCAAGGAATTTCACAGGATCTAGAGTAAAATCCTTGAAGTCATCCATATAATCCATGTCGGTCCATATTGTTTCTAGTGGAATTTTGGCTGCTACATATCCATCTACAACTGATTCAACATCCGAATTTTTTTTTATCCATACCTGCATTGGTGAAATCTGTGCAATCCATTCCAATTAACAAGATTGCAAACACAAAGTCATATTCTGAATCAGTTATTAAATATATTTCAAAAGTTCATGTAAAGAGCTTATAGGATGTGGTAAGGAGAGTAAACGAATCGAGATGTGATCACATGTTCAGAGTAACTGCTGCCAAGTCAAAGTCTAAAACTAAACTTTGTCATAGATCATCTTGTAAACCAGGGACAACAAATGAAAAGGGTTTGCCTAATTTTTTGATTGGAATTGATTTTATAGATGAAAAGAGACTCTGCTCTTCTATTGAAATTTATAACAAAGTATAGCATTTCTTGAAAATAAAAAGTAAAAAAGGAACATTACATCAATCATCCAAAGTTTATTCATGTTAACCATGTCTTACCAGATAACAGATTCATATACATTTTTACTATATTTTTGTTATTGGTGTCTCCTAAGCATATGTAATAACTCATATACCCTCCTCAATACACGTGAAAATTCCTGAATTCGAAGAATCTAATATACTAATTTCAAGAGTAAGTTTACGCTTCTTCCAATCTATTAGCTGAAGCAATATTTGTGTGGCCCCCTTTCGCATGTTCTCAGTAGAACAGGCCATATTTAAGCAGCCTGATGTGTTGTGCTCTCAAGTCTTTGGAGGAAATTTTCTATATTTCATGCCTTTTTGTCTCAAATTTCTATTATTTTAAAAACAATCATATCTATATGAGCAGCTTCAGCAACTTTCTAGGGGTTAAAATTTCTTCCTATGGTGTTAATATAAGTCGAGCAGAACTTTCACTCAAAAATATAATCATATTCTCTAAAACGTGTAAAAAATAGAAACACACAATTATATTCACTAAAACGTGATCTCGTTCTATGACAATTTTCCATTGTCTCTCCTAAAAATGTGAAGTGACAGTTTGGAAAATATCCTAGTGTTTTATTCTACAATTTAATAAGAAAATAAATTAATTTCGATTTCGAGTTTGTAAAAGCCATGGTTCAAATGCATGTCCTCATTTATTAGGTGCCCACCTTTCTACGTCTTTAAGCCAAGGATTCTTAATGACGCGGGGAACACTTTTAATTACCCGGAACGAGAAGCTGATCTGTAAAATCAGATTTGATTTTGTCTTTTTGACTTTGCAAAAGGGGAAAAGTCTGCCAGATTTCAAAGAAACTCAGGGTAATTCAAATTCCTATTTAAATAGATGGCCCTAATATACATAGTGGCATTAACTTCAGGATTCTCTTTGTAGCTTCTCCCATTTGAATCTAGAAGAGCACTCGGCTACTTGTGGGAGTTATAGAATTTGAGAGGGAAATTCCAAGTGTCTACTTGTGGGAGTCACTTGGGAAATTCCAAGTGACGAAATTTAGATTTTATAATTCTAAGAAAGGATAACCTATATTGATCCATCTTGCTATTACACTATAGTAGTTGTAATTTAGCAGCATACTGGCAAAGAAATCATAGGATGATGGATTTGATACCTCCATCTGCACATATAACACTAGACTGAAGAGGCGAAGAGTTCCACCACCGAACACATTGGACTCTTCTAATAAGACAATCCTATATTCTCTGTAAACTGCCAATCAAGGGATAGAATGGAGGCGATCCCAAATTACGGCAGCCACAATAGAACTCACGTAAGACCTTTCCCTTCTAAATAAGGGCATGAGCTTACTGCCTTTTACGAACTCAACTGAGCTCAGAATCAGCACCTTCCCTGTCCTAAAGCATACTCTGTTTCCAGGTTGAGCTTGTGTACTACACTTTCATATCGGCAGGTTTTGTTATATAAGGAACTTCCATTTGTTTCAACTGGCTTGGTCCCTTTTTGAGTTAAATGTATGCCATATAACGATTTTAGATGGCAGAGACAAATGGTACAACTCTAATGGAGCTTTATCACTCTCTCAAGTGTTGTGCAAACCCTTTATTGGAACAAGTTTCCAAGGCAAATGTACAGCTGGGATGAAGCTTTTTCTCAAGGCCTGGGAAAACCCTTAATTGAAACAAGTTTCCAAGGTAAATGGTACAGCTGGGATGAATCTTTTTCTCAAGTGTTGTGCAAAGTTGCAAACCCTTTAGTGAAACAATTTCTGTAATGTGCTTCTTTGTATTCATTTAGATATCTCCATCATTTTGTATTTTGAATGTAACTGCAAAATTGTCTTTGCTCATCCATTTTTTTAATAACGTTTCTCCCTTCTCGACTATCCCACTCTGCCTTGCACCCATGATACTCAATGCACAAAAAAATCTTCAGGTTTATTTTGATAACCTTCTCCTATTCTCGACTACCCAACTCTGCCTTGCACCCCATGAACTTGATGCACAAACAATTCTTCAGTTTTTTAATTGATACAGTCTTATATGAAACGTGTAGAATATACCGGGTCAGTTTCGTAATTGATACAGTCCGATATGAAACGTGTAGAATATACCAAGTCGGTAATTGATAATTGATAAAAAATCAGACACCAAACTAGCTTGGTCTCCTGTCCATTTTGTGTTGAATCTATTTCATATAACGATCTTCAAATTATACAATGGTTCATAGAGACAAATGGTACAGCTGGGATGAAGCTTTCTTTCTTCTCTTTCTTGTTGTGCTATATCTCCTAATCCCCCCATATGGAACTTCTTATAGAGAGAGATTAATCTTCAGTGTGTAAGTACACCAACCTTATTGAAAATAAGTACACCACTTGAATAGAATCCATTTACTTTCTTTCTTACACCCACCGGACAATATTGATTTCTAAATGGCCTCAGCAGGTTTGGTTGAGGTAGGCATGCACAAATAGGTGTTTACAATGGGTTGAGGCAGGCATGCACAAATAGGTGTTTAAAATGGGTGCCTATGATCGCAAGGTGGTGTTCATGTTCAATAGATCCAGAGTAAATGGGGTAGTTATTATTACTCGATGCCAAAACTATTTTCCGCTGTGTTTGGGTTGGTCAGGTTGGATGGGACCAGACAAAAACAGGTTGGGGTGCACAGACCAGTTTCTTCGGACTTCCGATTACCAGTATGAGCTTGCATGGATACATTTCACTTATTCATAACAATAGATAAAATATCCATCCCATGTGGTCTCTATTCCAACACAAACCACCAGTGATGCTGTATCTCTATTGGCTTAGCTGCCCCAAATTTCCCTTAATCAACTTGCTTTGGCTCAAGCTCTAAAACTGAATCAACTCTAACTAGCTCAAACGCTGATTGTACTACCTTCTCTACTTGTATAATCTCTTTTGTTTTAATTTTTGTTTGGATGAACAATATATCTATCTGTTTTGTTTGCTTTAATTTTTGTTTAGATGAATATCTATGTTTGGAAAACAATAGTTCCATAGCTGGGATTGTAGCTCTGGCAATATCCAATTTTTTTTAATGACGGATACAAAAATTTTAACCAAATTTTGACTTAATTTATCCACTGATAAAATAATAAGCTTTGAAAAATCCTTTTGCAACTTCCAAACTCGGAGATATTTTCGACAATTTTATGGTTACATAAATTTCTTGAACATGAACATGATTTTGTTTTATGTACACAGGGAAATGTCAATCAATATTGTTAAGCATTGTATGATATCAAGTTTTTAGAGAGAGCTTAGTTTGGTTAGATGCATAGGTCCATGAAAAATGAAATCATACGAAAATACATAGACATGGCATTAAATTGCGATGATAAATGATATAAATGGGCCTATAACTTCTTTGCAAAAATATATGTATTTTAGTATATATTTATCAAAGAAAATTGATGAAAATATTTTCATTAAAGTAGATAAAAAATATCATTTCCTTTCAAATATGAATACTAGATGATTATAACAAGTATTGTGTGTTAAACTAAATAAAATTTTAAGTAAATTAGGGATACGTATTTTTAATTCAATTTTTTTTTAAATTTAGTTTTCAGTGTTGGAAAACAATATTAATGTTGTAGTTACAGGAGAGTTGTGTGAACCTTTTATTGAAACAACTACAAAACAATAAGTGTTGTAGCTAGACATTGTTGCTATGTACATGTAGAGTATTTTTGTTTGAATTTTTATTTGGATTAGCATGGCCCATTTAAATTGTCATGCCTTGCATGGAAAATCATCATGTAAACTAAATGATTTTAACATGTAACTTGAGTGATTTTGAAGTGCATATAGTGATTGTAAAAGTTCATGGGGGAAGGGGTG
>LPNX011152684.1:42757-71219 GCA_001517045.1 Pseudotsuga menziesii | reverse complement strand
ACTAAAAATTCTAGTCACCATAGGTTTTTCAAGTGATTTACTACTAAATATGAGCAATTTTGATTGACCCAACTATAAACGACTAAAATTAACGACTAAGTTAGTCATCAATTAACAAATATGACTAGACAATAAGTGACAGAGTTAAAAATGACTAACATAAATGACTAATTTAGTCACGACATAAAAAATTACTAACTAGAAGAATATGAATTAGTCATTTTTAATTGTCATGGAAAATTGCAATTATGACAATGAAGTGTTACAATTCAGTAAATTTTGTAAATTGTCTACCTTCTATTAGTAATATTGGTGCCATGCACCTTGATCTTCAAAGATCCAACAAAGCAATTGAAAGAATTTTCTCTTGACCATCTTTATTCCTGTTGCACCATTGAAGCAAACCGATTAAGCGTGTGCTAAAGGAAATTGGGTTCCTACAGTTATGAATTAGGTACTAGAACTAGTACCATATCGATACCTAGAAGCATCATAACCAGTTGTTGATCCTTCAATGTAAGAGTCCCAAGTCCCATACTGAGGTGTTTTTCTAACTTCAATATAACTATCATGATTTGTGACCATCGAACTAGCTGCACCAATCGACGTAGCTTCACTAGGATCAATTCCTTTAAACGTCATAGCAGTTGATCCAATAATAATTGAACTGATGGAAGCACCAAGAACAATATTTTAACCAATCAAAGACTCAATTATAAATAAACTGGGGTGCTGACCCAGAACCAGTCTCAGATCCATATGCAGTAAAGGTAGAAGCCCGACCCCATCTCGAAGTTTCAGGTAAATATTTCGATTCCTTGATCTCTAACAGTCCTGATCACCTCGCAGAATATGATATGTATAATGCAGTGATGACCTCTCCTTATCACTATCAAGTTAAACTTCCTTTATGCATTATTGGTGAGGTAAATTTTGCATCTGACGTCACCACCCTCCTGATTCACGATGTGCACAACTAGAGACATCCAGTGAGGTCCCTACAACTCCAGATGTTAGTGGATGTGTTGCTGGCATCAAGCCTCTTCTCTAAGTGCAATATTGTTGTCAACCTGTACAGTCAAAATTAGTTCAACTGATTGTTGTCAATGTTGTTGGGCATTTGTCTAGTTATGTGCTAGTAAGTTGAATCCTTTTGGGTTAATAGTCACGCTAATCTATGTCGATAAGTTTATTAGGACATGTGTTTCCTCCCAGGAGGTCACATGTTCAAATATGGAGGGGGGTAGGGTATGTACACCTATGTAGACTTCAGCAGTTAAATAATTGCATAGAGGAGGTTCCCTGTCCCACAAATAAGGGGGTCTCATACAACAAAATTGGTGTCTCGCTTGACTGTGATCTTAAAAATAGATTATTATTATTTCTTGAAAATGAGGAAATAACTTCAACACAAATGGAGTGGAAGTACACAAAAAATCCCTTTAGAAAAATAGGTCCACCTAATCGAAACCATAGATTATTCTCAAGAGATCAACACTTCAAGTGATTGGGAGATAAGTTTCAGACTCTAAATCATAAGCTACTAGAATGATTAACATAAATTTAAACCTAATTAATTACTAGGAATTTTAAATTTACACCCACAAAAAAAATTAATGTTTTCATTTACAAATCCATGAATATTATTATTTTTATTATCATAGAACAACAATAATTCTATTTACACCCCCCAAAAAAATTAATGTTTTAGTTTACAAATCCATGGAAAGGACTTGAGTTCTTGATATCTATTTCGAAATTCATTGAAAATAAGATTATACAGGCCACTTAAATTCAGAGAAAACACTCGCTTGGTATGTGAAAGTTCCTCTTTGGAATTAAGCAGGCGTGAAGGACTGGCAAGCAACATTCAAAATTGAACCCTTTCAAGCCCTTCCAAAGGGTTCTAGCCCTTCCTAGAAGTGTAAAGTTAAAATTTCCCTTCAAAAAAAAATTAAAATCTAAATTTCACCCTTCTAATTAAGAAAAGCATAATTTATGTCAACATTTCAAAAGAAAGGCAACATTTGAAATTACCCATCCATATAAATTTCTTAAGATATTGAATTTCCTATGCTATAAATTTCAAATCGTCATTCAAAATATTGGAAATTTGATAAATTATAATAACTCACTCACTCATGTCATGCACTCACTGCTTAGCTGTGCAAGATGACTAGTAATGATTGATCACTATGAGACACTAGCCATCAAGATGTGACTCTGACTCCCAATGGGGCTGCAATCTAAAGTGTGGCAATGTGTCAATGACTACGACTATAACAACAGATAGCAACTACTAGTCTACTACTAGGCCCAAAACAAGATCAAAACTTTGTTTCTACTACCGATGTGAACCTCGCTACCAATTTCCACTCTTTTTTAATCAAAATGAAATTCAAAAGGCTAGTTTGATGAGTCCTCCTCTACAAGACTTCATTTATTGCATGAATATCATGGAATCATGACAACTATAAAAAACACTCGATGTCATGCAAATACAAATAATGGCATGTAGCTAAGATCTCAAACTGTACATAGGTCGATTTATGCAATGCTATAGAGAGGTGTCATTGGGCACACAATATGGAGAAACAATGAGTTAGAAAAAACATTTGGACCAAAGCACCTACACAATGGTTATTAATAAAATTAAAAAAACAATGGTTGACTCAAGAATAGTCTTTCAATTTGATGGGTGGCAAGATCATGATGTAATCTCCCTCCGTCCTTTTATACATTTGTGGTTTCTCACAACAATTGTCCTCAATGGTCACCACCAAAATACATATTAAAATTACCTATGTTTACATCCTCTTCTCTATAATCCTCATCTCATAGTCATAACTAAGGATTATTATGCATGCACATCCTTGCATTATAATATCAATTAGGTCAAGGCACAAAGACAACCATAAAATATCAAATGTGTTGAGATGTAAAGAGTAAGAGACAACTATCAGTAAGTATTATATTAAATTTACCATATAAGAATTTAATTGACACTATCAACTGAGATTTGACACGTTGGATTGTTGTGATATTCTTATCACTCCTTACCAATGTGATTGCAATGAATTTTTTGAAGGTGAAGTCTATAATTTTAGGTCTTCTTCCTAATTATTATGCCTTTTGGTAAGACAAAAAGGAGGGTAGAGTCCTGCAACAACATGGAAAACAGTTTCGACATAGAGGTATACACATTAATTGTTTTCATTAAATAACTTAAATTTCCTACTTGTGACTATCGATTCACTGAATCGTTGACTGGTACAAAACATAACAAATTTGAGAGCTGTGAGCCCTTAAATACTCACACCTAGAACTTTCTCAAATCTAGCCATTAGTAAACTTGTTTTGGTATTTTGGTTCAATTTAAAAGGCAGATTGTTGAGGCTCAGACATGCAATGTGTTGCAAGGCTTCAGTTGACTTAGGATTGATTCCATTGCCCCTCCATCCCATACATGTATGCTTTCATGACAAATGTTGAACAACATAATTTGATGCCCCAAACCCGGTTATGCTAGCGTTGCTAACTTGCTTGGTATCTAGGATTTGTTTTTTTAATGTTTTATGAGTTGTGTATTATTTTTTCTTAGGTGCCCAATCCCCATGATTCTTACATCTCTCAAGTTTGTATTGTTTCCCTCTCTCTGGTTTAAATTAATTTTTTGGTTATATATATATATATATATATTATAGCATCGTTTTTCTTAGTGACTTCATTTTGTATATAGTTAATAGTAAGTAATTCTCTCCTAGTTCTAGTTATTCTTTAAGACTATATTTAGTTACGACGTCTTGCAACATGCATAAGGTCAAGCGGATGCCCCAATATGGTTATCACATAGTCTAAGTATTTTTTTTTATAATGAAGTGTGCTCCAACTCAAAAAAATACAATAAAATAATTGTTATGTTAGTAAACTATAAAATTAATGATATATATATGACAAATTAATGTCTTCAAAATAAGTTTGATTGAAAATATATCATTTTTTCATGTGCTCCTATTATAAATAACCTTCCAATTGAAATTAAGACGCCCCCTTCAAATTTGATCATTGGTGGTGAGCGACAATGAATTCAAAGGTCAAGTGAAAGCAACAGGATTCTTCATGACATGTTTACAAATCTGGAGCTGCAGGCTATGGAGGGAAAGCATCCGTAGTTAATCCCAAGAACTCTGGCCAGGTGTGGATTTATTAAATGTATATCGTAATAATTTACTCAATTACTCAATTACATTCTCCAATTTGTCACACAGAGATCCCCGGATCGAAAAGCATTTGTTTTTTTTTCACTTGCGACTAGATACTGTCAAATCCAATGCTATCGGTGGACCATAACTGTTTTTGGAGGAATTGGGTATCCAATGTCCTAGGGAGCCAAGTTTTCCATCGTTTAGTTTAGCATTTAGAACTTATTCTCACCATTAACATAAATTTGGAATGTCCAGTTTATTTTTATTATTATCTTGAGTGGAAACGTTTCGAGGATTTGCATTGCACGGCACTGACTTTGTGCCAAGTCAAACAAGTAACTATTCTGGTGAAACTATACAGAACTTGCTCTCGACCCTAATACTTATTCCTTTGAAATTAATACTATTTGGGTGGAACATTTCACAGTAAGAATGAAACCCTACTGGATTGCTTAATATTTTACCAACCTCATCCATGAACCAAGGTCCCATGGGCTGATTGGTCAAATTGTTTGGACCCCAATGCACATCGCAAAGGCCTAAACTAAATGACAACATAAACTTGAAAGCACTTCCAGAAGCACACCCTGACCGGCTGCACCACATAGAGTGGGTGCCATGGTTGAGGGGTAGCTATTCAGGAAAAATTGCTCGAGACATACGACTGGCTTCATCCCTTCAATACTCCTCTCTAAGGGTGGGGCATACCACTGCGAGAATGGAGACCTGGTGGACACTTGACACTTTTCCATCCACACCAATGAACCAACACGCCCTGTTGGAAAATACCTATATTTTAAGTTTTCCTTGTTTATTTGGATGCTGATGGAATGGATCTCGCAGTGAAAGATGGATATTTATTCCATAGGAAGTATTGTTGTTGATGTATGGAACAATTAAGATTTTCATAAGAAATAAGGTTGATCACCCTCAGTATAGGTGACATAGCTGCAACTTGATGCTTTTCCAAATCACCACCTTGCTTTTGATTTGATAGCCATAACTGTTTTGGAAGAAAATCATGTGCATGGGTGTACACACAAAATATGATATGTGCATTGTTTCTTGGCGTTGTTGATTTTGATATGTACATGGAGAAGTAGAAACAATACATGGGAATAACCTTTGAAAAACAACTTATTTAAGTAAGAAACACCAAGAGCATAGGCTGTAGAAAACTACATTACTTTTTACAATCAAAACAAAGAGCAGACTAATAGTTATGCCGAGTCTCTAACCTTCCTTGAACAAGATGAAAGGGCTTCAAATCTCCTTGTGGAGGCAGGGTGCTTTCCATGACACACCCCTTACCTGCTTGGAAGGAGTACTGCAATTTGATTTTCTGGGCTAGGATTCATTGTGATAATCTTAACATTTATATGCTGGAAGTCTGACATATAGAAGTCCCAAAGTACCTAGTTCTCATTTGTAGCCATTCAACTTCAGCTTCTTTGAGCCTATCAGCCATTTCCTTATCTTTTTATTCTCCTCTTCACAGGTCTGGAACTTGCTAGGACACTACCCTGGATTAAAGCCTGCAATTTATGGTGCATATTCATCTGTCCATCTGCATGCCTACAACTGGATACCCAAGCCTTCAAAGGAAACCCAAACTTCTCTTTTAAGCACCAAGGTCAAGACATACAATCTCCCTAGATAACAACATACCTAGGTTGTCAATGTAGATGCTCTAATGTTTCTCTACATTCTTCTTTCAGTGATTCATGATGTCAATGTAGATGCTCTAGTTTGATTACTTCATTAAACTAATTAATTTTCTTAGGTGTCACCGTGATTCATGATGTATGTCACATGTAGGCATGAACATAGATGATTAGTCATCAATTTCTATACTGATTTTGGTTACTGTCAATGTTTTAAACTATATGCTATGCAAATGCCGATTTCTGATTTTGACCTTTTTGTGTTTTGGTGTAGGGAAATCGGGCAATGTGGAAATTCAACTTGCAGATTACATATACCCTACATTCGACCAGGTAAATTATTCATTTGTGTATGTACATCTGGATTACTAAATTTGGCACACAAAAAAAGAGTGAAAGGTTTAAATCATTGTTGCTGGACTTTAACTAAGGTCCCCATAATTTGAAAGAATGAAACTTAGAATGTTATTTCAGCAAGTCGAAGTACATGGTTGTTGGGTTATGTTTTCACCCTGCATTGGGACCTCCTTTAATATAACTTTTCTTCTTTTACACACACACACACACACACATATATATGCTTATATGCAGTGGTTACCTATTTGTTGTCACTAACTAAAATGATGGAAATTTGTCTTTCTCAAGAATTCCAATTGGAAGTTTGAACCTCCCCAAGGATGAAACTGATCCTATTATATGAAATGAGATGAAATGTGTAAAGAAATTTATATCAACCACCATTTAGTGTCTTCCTTCATCTCAAAACTTGTTCTTTGCATTCAAGTAGATTTACATTGGATGGCTTGTAATGGGTTTGTAGACTATTCGAAAGGGAAGTGAGTATTGTCATTGGTAATCTTTTCTATTCAATGTTTTCTATTCTTTCACTGATTAAATCTTAGAGAATATCTAATCCAAGCATCGAGATTTAAACACTGATTTTTATATGTACCAACAATCATGTTGGGTTTCTGAGAAAACAACCTCATATTCTGCTTGTACAAATATCAAAATAACAAATGAGCCGAATTATGGTGCAAAATGGAAGGATGTCAGTATGTGAGAAGATTGTCATGTAACAAAGTTTCCTTCATTGGATGTGAAAAAGCTAATCTATTGACAAGTATGTTACCATACTGGAGCTGAACACAGGGTGTCTACTAAATGTATTTGCTCAAAACATGTGCTTGCAAAGACAATTATTAAAGTCCTTCTGTGTACATTAGGAATCAATCTAAAACCCCTTTGAACCCCATTTATGTAGAAATTTTATCTTTAAATCCCTTTTTACCCCTTATTTCTTCTAGTAACCCCCCCGAGAGCTGAATTGCTCAGAAAATATGTAGTTCTATCCAAAATATGAGATCAAGACATCCGCTATAGGTTCTCTCATTCCTTTTCATGGAAGAGTAAATACAATTATAGATGCATTTATTGTCTAGTTATTTGTGTGAATTGAGCTAATGATGTTAAGAATCTAAGATTATGTTTTAATCTAATACATGTTTTTCTTCAACCACTCTTCATAGCCTTTGGGCTTACCATATAATGGGGCACAACCTCCTATTCCAGAAACAGTGAGGTTGAGCATTTGCATGCTAGTGAAGTGATGTTTATTTTGATTTTTTATGTTTGAAACTATTGCCAATCATTGTTATATCTAAATTGGCAATGGCAATCTCCAAAATTGGGTCATAGGAAATCTCCAGAATTGGGTTGTATGACCATTGACATGTGATGAAACCCAATTTTATTTCATTATAAAGGTTTAGTTTCCCTTTTAACATTTACATTCACCTCCTATGTCTTGTGCGTCAACTTGAATGTAAAGTTATGTACCGTGACTAATAGTATACAACTTCATTCACAAACTATTGTGGAAAGGAAATGGAAAGCAAATAAGAACTATAGGCACAGTGTATTGTTTATCTAATTTTTTAATGCTATTTGCTGTAAGGGAATACTGGCATAGTTTCCATTGAACACTTGCCCTTGATTTTTGTATATTGTGAATGAAGCTGCAAAGTATCGATATCGAAATGGAAATAAAGTTAACTATGGAGGTATATTGTTTCCTTCCTAAGTATGTTAGATGCTTCAGCCCTTATGTTACCTACATATGATTGGTTGTTTATGGCTGAGTTTTCTAGGTGCATTCTATACAAAAATTTCAATTATCCTCTTTATTTTGAACGTGTTCATTAGTTCAGGTGTTGCTACTGTCCAGGACTAGGGAGATCCTATACTTCCAGGCTCGGAAGTTATCAGCTCCCTCAAGATTTTCATCAAACTTGGTATGATGAGACATCTTAACTGAGAACCTCAAATGGAAATACAAAAGATTTAGATATTACCAGGTCAAGATGTCAGATTTGGATTTGGAGCTTGAAATTCTACAGTGCTGGTTTAGGAGCAGATTAGTGTTTTTCTTTTTCGGAGTTCTGCCCAACCAAATGCTTTGATATTGATCTCTAAACTTCGATTTTGAGGAGGATATCAATCTAGGTTTGGGCTCACTGGAAAATTCCACTTCTATGGAAAGCCCTAATTTCCAGCAGTAGTATTGGGTCCAAAACTAAAAAACCTCAGAATTGGATTCTACTTCGACAGAAAGATGCGCCCTAGGGAGGAGAGTTTTTCCAACCTTTTTTTGCTGAAAATCTATGGAGAGAGATCCACAAAGTAGGAAGCCCTAGTTCCTGCAGCTGCATAATGTCTTCTTCTCAGGTTAGCTCTGATACCATGTTATATTTTTAACATTAAGCTAGCATTACATTAGGATCTTTAACTGAGAGATTAACAAACACAACAATCAAAGACAAGAGACAATGAACACAGTGTTTTTCCTCGGGGAAACCATAAATGGTGAAAACCCCGCAGCTTCCTCTGAGATAGAATCAACACCAAAATTAAGACCCCAAAACAGTAAGATGATCTCCCGACAATAGTAACCTCTTTCTTCCTAGCCCCAGTGTCTTCTTCTTCCTCAGCTATGCACTACAACTGAGTGTGAGTGAGTGTGTGATAAATGGAGAGGCTATCTCACAGATTCGTCTGGCCTCTGCTTGCCTCCTCTCTATCACAAATACCAAATAAATTAGTCATAACTTATATTCTTAAAAGAAATTAAAGCTTTCAGAATATTGAATACATAACAAAACAAAAACCTCTATATACAAAGGAAAAATCCATATCGAAGCCAGATGGCATTTATTGAAAGAAATTAATTTTAAAGAACATACTTTAGTAATGTAATATTTTATTTTCTTCAAACTTTAGGAAGAAGATTTGCAAGACCCTAAACATTTTTCACCTAGAATTGAGCAGCACTGACAAATGCAAAAATCAACCCTGAATTGGAATGATACTTGTTTAGTGTATATACAAGATGAATTTACACCATTGTATTTTAATAAAATAAATACCCTATAAAATAAACTACTAGATTTAGTAGATAGTATTTTGCAATACAATCTACTAAACCATTTTGTTTTTGTGGGTTTCTCTAGTCTATAGACTTTCCTTGCGCCTATTTTTCCATTGCGATAAAAGGCTGCAATATATCATACCTACACTTTTGTATTATGATCAGAATAATTTTATAATAAATGACCAGATATCAGTTGGAAGTTGCTGGAAACTGCTCAACAACATTCTCAAAAGAAGTTGAACATAAATGCCTGCCTAAAAATCAAGAGAAGAATTCCATAAATGTCCAAGGCTTACTTGAAATCTCTTGTGACTGCTAGTCATTATCTGTAATCTGCTAATGTGGCATGAGCTAACAAAATCAAAATAGGTCATCTCTAAATAACCCCCTTTTCTTTTTGGAGAAATGCATTGGCATATCTAAAATGAGGGAAAGATCATAAAAACGATAGTATCTATTGATGGCTCAATCATTGTTTCCTTATGAAATGTGATGTTAGGATTATACCTTTTAAATATAATAAATAGTTGAACCTGGTTACTACCACTTTAGAGGGAGAATCTACAGAAAGAGGCAAATTATTACAACAAAATAAATATTCTATTACTCTTTAGAAAATTTCCATGATACTGATGTTGAGCTAGCATTTTCCTCCTCTGTTGTACCTAGATCCTACTACTCCCTCGTTTATTGTTAGTTGTACTTATATCCTACATTCCCTTTGAATATAGAAAGTTGGTTTCACTCTCAAGACCTATTGACCTTTTTGTTGGTCATTTGTTGTATTAAGAAATATATGACATCTATAACATCCATCCCCATTTAATTCCTAAGGAATCACCCACAGGCCTATTTAAAATAGTGGGGCTGTACAAATAGAATGACATACAGAAACAAAGTGACTACAAAGAGATGGAGATAAAGCACAAGAGTTAAATATAAAGTTGTAAACCTTTAAGAGGCATAGGAGGATGCATACCTAGAGGATGCTCCTTCTTGAAGTTATTCTTTGCCATTTCTAAATTTCCTTGTTTATAGATTGACTTCCTCTGTCCAAAGCAACCAATATCACCTTCCTGCAAAACAAGCATAGGAATGAAAATAAGTAAAATGCACAAAACATGCAAAATTGCAAATCATTAAACAGTTTCCTTGGCTTGTGAGCATGACAAATACATCCGGTGATTGATACTTCCAGCTGATTGTGAAATATATTTGATATAGTCCACAAATTATCAAGATCAAAAGGCTTGCATCATGGAAGAAATCAAAAGGATTGATGATTTGGTAAGGGAATTTAAAATCATGTTTTCTTGGGATTCTAATATAGAGAGAATTAAAAAGGTACTTGAGGAAAAATCTAGGAATTTTTTTTTCAAGAAAGTGGATTTGTATGATGAAGATCTAGTTTCTTCTTCAAATAGTGTCAGTGGGTCAGCCATGATGTATTCAAAGAATATCAAATAGACGATTGTCCCAACTAATGGAACGTCACTAAGGATACCAAGTTGAAACTACAACCATAATGTGATGTCTTTTCAACACTAATAAGGCATGTCACTAATAAGGCACATTTGTGTAAGTTAGGTTAGGATTACAAAGTTTAAATTTCAATCTTTTGGTTGTGCCTTGGTTGAACGTTAGATGTGTCTATTTTAAGAGAGCTTGTAGTGCATATTTTAGGGATTTCTAGGTGTGTGTTTCAATTAGTTCATAGTGAGGTGTCCTTTTAATTAAAGTTGTTACAGTCAAATATGATCTGATATCATAATGTAATCAAGGATTAGTTTCCAATTTCTTGAGGTATGACACTCAATGTCATTATTCAAATCCAAAAGAAGTTTTGAGTACAATTTATTTCCATGGTCAAATTCAGGGATTCTTGGCATCTTGAAAGGAGAAGTTGTCCCCTAATAGATCCATTGTTATAACCTTATCTATACTTTCTGTGGGAATATTCTAGTCGACATCAAAATGTATGGTCATATTGAAGATTGGGATGAGGAACAATGACCATCCTTGGTGGTTTCTTTGCAGCTCAATCGCTATTTTTCCTTTCCATGGAGCCAAACTCAACACATGTCAACAGGAAAGGAGCATGACCTTGAGAAGAATGCTATTCCCCATTCATCTTACAGTTTAACGTTTCCATAACCTTCTATTTTAGTATTTTTCGTCCTTGAATTAACTTGTGAAATTTGCACTTTAGTGATGCTATGTTAGAAGACAGAGTTTCCCTTTGCTGTGTTTATCTCAACAAGTTAACAATACGATAGGGTGTTGATTTGTTACACTGTATGGAATTTTCCTTATGCTAAATTAGGCATATAGAAGAGAATCATTCTAGTGGGTGATATGAGGGACTATACTGTTTTGTTTAGATAAAGGTGTTGTGGATTTTCTTGTTATAATTAGAGGTGGAGATCCCTACCAATTGAGGACTTTGCATAATGAAATTTGATGTCAGTTGTGCAGTAGAAGGGTGTCTTCTTTGTGAGGGTCCGTTGATACCCTTTGGGAGAATTGATCCTTCGTTATCTTAGAAAAAAATTGTTTCTTTTCCTGGTAATTGTTGCTATTTTTAATGAGAGCAAGGTACCTCTATTATGAGGGTAATATTCTTATATTAAGAAGAGAAAAGCAACTACTTGCATGATCTATTTATTTTACAATAAAGAAAAAGGTTTCTTAAAGAATAGTGCAACATATGAAAACCAATCAACACATCCAAATTAGTATTTCTTTGAGAATCTAGCTAGTGCGTAATTTTAGGGAGATGAATAAGCTTTTCCATATTCAGTATGAAGTGGTAAAAAAAGGTAGAGAAATCACTTTAGAACAGTTCTCTTGTATGGATGATTTTGGCATGCTTGGAAAGACAAATAAAGCAGACAAAAACACTTAAATTAACATTAAATTAGAAGAGATGTATTTAGCTTTTTGGTGTCAAAAATACGTATTGCTGAAGAAGACAAATAGATTGGAGATTACAGTAAAATTAGCATCTTAACTGAAAATTTAGTTGATCACTAAAAATGCTTCACATCCAGCAAAGGTCGCGCTGGTTTTAGTGGCTTCTGGGATCTTGTTGAAGGAAAATTTAGAATCATTTTTTTATTGAAAAGCAGGACCAATGTAAGAACTCCAAATATATCAAAAGATTTGAATATTAGAACAATATATTCAAGCAAAAACATAGGGCCAAGAGGAGGAGCATGTCATTAGTGTCCATTGTTCATCTTCTTCTATTCTTCTAGTCTTAGTGTCTATAATATAAAAGATTCTTTAGGGTGTTTTTGTAGATCAAGATCTTGAGTAGTGAATGTTATTCTGCATCCCCTCGAGTTCCTTGGAGTGAGCTAGGTCTTGATTTGTATCATAATTATGTAATTGCATCTTTGATTAATGAAAGTGAGTTTGTCTGGTCTATGAATTTGTCCCACCATGATAATTCATTCAAAGCAGATTGCTCTTTTTGCTAATAATGATTTAGATTTTAGAATCTTTTATTAACAAGAGTTAGTTTTTATTTAACTTGCCAATACTTCTCTCTCCATTTCCCATTGGTCTTTTCACCACTCAACATACGGTTTTCAACATAATTTTACAGTTTCAAGTTCATATTTGACAAATCTATTCATAGATTTCAAGAATCTTATTACTGATATACAATATTTAGTTGCAGATCCATGTCCATGTGTCTTCTTCATTTATTCAAAGAGTTACTTGGAGGTTTTCAATATTTGATCATGGAAGAATCAACTAGGGATACCCCACTGAAACGAGCACACACAAATTTCAAGGGTGAGATTCATTGTTAGTGGCAGGGACAATGAGTCTAGATGATCTTAGACCCCCTTGGGACTGATTCTCCTAAGGGACAATTCTGAGTAATAACAACAATAATTAGCAGAGCACATCTCACACTTCTGTAGAAAATTTTACTCTTCCAGATATGTGAATTCAGTGAAAGTTTACTTTATAGTGATCAGAACTTACTTTTACTTTAGACTTTATTCATCTTAAACATTAATTACATATTTTTGGGGAGCTTCTTGATATGCACATGTTAATATACTAATTACTTTTAAAATATTTTTGTAGATATTTGTATTTTGGCATAGATATCTCCTCTCTTCTATTCTCTGCTTCACTTCACTTTCTTTTCTGCGTATTGCTTTCTATAGTTGACATTTTGGTACTCCTTCGTAACAAGTATCTGGGAGGTTGACTAAGTTTCACTTGGATTAACCTCTCACCCTAAATGTGATTTCCACTATATATATGAACAGACAGAAACACTCTTACTAAAAATACACAGGTAAAAGAAATATGTAAAATAAGTAGATTTAGTAATGAGGGAAATAAAAATGGTAATGAAAACAAAATTATATTAAAAAAACAAGGACACCCTTGACAGTGCCAGGGGATGAATTAGTAACATTTACAATGAAATGAAAATCATAATGATTTGGCACACAAACAATGGAATTGATTGGTTTAATGTCGTATGTGAAACCCGAGAAGAATCATTCTTTAAAAACTTGGGCTCACCATAAGGACTAATTAATCTTGTATCTTAATCAGCACTAATAAGCAAGTGGAAAATTCAAAAGTCAATAATATGTAAGCCTATCTATCTCACCTAGATTCCTATATTTCAACCTATTAGAACATTATGTAAGTATTTATGGGGATTTGAGTGCAATAAGCACATTCCAAGAAGAGGAACTAGTAAGTGTATACTATTATCCATAACTAGTAGTGATACTATTGTAGTAGAAGCACACTGTATTCAATTGAGAAATGGCATGGTAAAGTCAGCTGGTATATACAGTAATATGATTCTAATTAGATTATGTATATTACTAGGCTTGTTAGTAATCATTGATATCAATCACAAACGTTTAACAATAGCCATCATGAGTATGGTGATAAGCAGATCATCAGTATTACAGGATAGAAAGAGCTAAGGATATGCATATCATATGGAACTTATATTGAGTACCACTACTAAGTCCATAATTGATGTCAAAAATAGGAGGAGATGATGGGATTACCTCAAGTACCTTTGTAATTGGAGGTGGTTTTGGCAAGATCACCTTATCACCCTACTGCACTGTTGGATTCTATTTTAGATCATGAAGTATGGGATTCTTTAAATGGTTAGCAGCCTTCTTATCAATTTGATTGGAACCAATGCCTTCTAAAGCTCAGGATCCTGTGGAGTTTCCTAGATTTAAATTAAAAAGGCTTAGAATAGTAGCTAGTTTGGGTATGTCTAAAATTGAAAAGCATAAACAGTCTTCCAAGAGGTGGCATGGTCTGGCCAATTTCCCTATGAAACTAAGAAGAAATCTACTATGACAAGCACCGAAAAATATAAACATAAAGCTTGAGATAGGGACTAGGAAAAGTAAGATTAAGCCTCCTCCTACTTAAGAGAAATGGGGTGCTTTAGATTGCTTCTAGCATGGAGCTTGGTGTCCTTCGCAGCTGGTTGAGTCCTCATGAGCATGTCTTTGTTCTGTACTCCCTTTTCCCATATTTGAGGCCAAAATTGCACCTAGAAGGGAGTTGTATTTGCCATCTAATAGTTGAAGAGTGTCCAAGATGTGGTCCAGGATAGGATTATTCTGTTCTGGTTGGCTGTCCATGAGGCATGTGGTCATCTCTTGGATAGAGGGAAACTATGAATAAATAATGGTGACCCTACTTTGAGAGATTCCCTTATTTGACATGATCTTCTCCAGCTCCTTATCAATTGTTTGGTTGCAACTACTCCTTCTCTTTTGAGGAAGTTTATCTTCTTCTGGATGTTGGAGGCCTTGTGTTTGGCAGCGAAATCCTTAACTTATTCCTGCGAGTGCGAGATTGGGTAACCCCTTTTTATTTTGGCTTTGGGGTTTTCCCCTGCATCCTAATGTTATTGCTTGAGGCCATTTACCTTAGCAATGAGTAGAGTTGTAGAATAATCCATCCCTGTAGTTGTTGAACGAACAATTATTTGGGGTCCCCTACCGGAGTTTGGTTCCTCATCTCTCTTTTTCATGAACTGCTGATTTTCGGTGTTGTGACAGTGCAGGAAGAGAGCTACATAGATTCTCACTACCTTCATGGATATAAGTAAACTGTAAAACTCATCTCTTTACCATGGCAACAAGCAATTTTTATTCTAGGATAGCTCCCAATATTCTGCATGTACCATGTGCATTGTCTTCCAGCGTGGTGGTACATTTTTCCTCCTGAATTGGCTCCACATAAATGAGTTTGGACTCATTCTGTCCTGTCGCATTTTCTCTAACATGCTAGTGATCTCATGGTGAATGCGGTCTAGGGTAGATCTGAAATAGAAGTCTCTAGGTTTGAACCCTTGGTTCAAAAATGGGGCTCTTTCCCTTGTGAGGGTCTTTGCTTTGGGATGCTCTAGCCATGTTAAGGATTGGGGAGTTGAATAAGATGAAGGGGAGGTTGGTTGAGAGTGCTGAAGGTTGAGTGTTGAGATTGGTAACAAGTGGAGGACTATATTGAAAACAAAATGAACCCCCATAGTAGAATCAAGGTCGATGTCAGATAGCTCAAGGAATAGAGAGAGAGAGAGCTAGAGGGGAGTCTAAACTAAAAACCAAGCAAACCGCAAACCCATAATGCTAAAAAGCATGAATTGAAGCCACTGGAACTAGAACAAAAGAAGAACCAAATACTAGGGATTCAAAACCAACCTGTTTATAGCTTGAATCAATCAACTAGCTTGGAGCTGAATCACTTGCCTGAAGTTTCCAGAAGCCCTTGCTGTGAGGTGATGTGCCTATTGGCACAATGGTTTCTTTTGCAAATTGCCTTAATGCTGCAAATTATGACCATGATTTCTTCTGTGATCTGCTGAAGGGATAATATAAACCCATGAGCCAAGCTCATATCTCTGTATTGTGAAGGATCATTGTTTGAGGTGGCCTGATCATATCTCATGAATGTGGTTAATGAGTTTCCTGAGGATCGATTTCTGGCTTGCCAAAAGTCCCTACAGTGTGGTCATGGGGCCCAACGTAAACATGTACTATATATAGTGTTGATGTATATAAACTTTATTCTGGCTTCAAATTTTGGTTAAGGTTGTTCCAGTATGTTAAAATTGATAGGCCTAATATGCAAATGATATTTGCAAAAGGTCTTCAAGATGCTCAAACTTCATTTCTTATCTCTAGGAAAACTATGTAATGCATTTTTGTTTTAAGAAATCAATGAAAGCTCTGTATAATTTAGTTCTTGAGATTGTACAAGACAATCTTTTAGTCTAGATTTATAGGTGGGCCCCTTTCTCACTTTATGAATCATGTGAATCATGTTTTCAAGTACTGTAAAATGTTGTTTTTTTAATTATTTTAATTTTGGAATTGTGTTTCAATTTCAAAAACATTTATCAAAAAATGGTGTTTGAATGGTCAACTATTTGTATGAAATTTGTTCAAGCCTGATGATTGGGTATTTATTTGGGCTTTGATGGTATAAATTGCATAGTCATGTCACTCTTTTTTCCTTTGAATACAATTTGTCACACCCTTGAGCTTGTAGTGAGAATGAGATTGCACTGGTAATTTGCGAGCCCCATCAGCAATTGAATCATGAATAGTCCTAGTCAAAAATCAACTCACAAAGAGTGAACATGCCACAAGTGGGATTTGAACCCAGGTGGAGAGGATAACATTCTTCCTCCCAACCACTTGAGCTAGATCCCATTCACTATAGCCTTGCCACTGTATCTTGTTCAAAGGGTCATGCTTTGACTGCCTTGGATTGTCCTTAGGTCCTTAGGTCCTTAGGTATACTGATACCTTCTTACCTATGTACCCATGGATGACAAGTACCCTGATAGAATTCATGTAAACTCATGAACTAATTCCATATTAAGAAATCCTTTTATTTGTCAGGCTATTGAATATTTTCTCAGTCAAATAATACAGTAGATATAAATGTGGATAGGTCTTTTTTACTACCTTGCTTGAGATTTTTTGGTAGAAAATGAGTGTCTTACTGGCTTACCCCTAAAATATTGCAAGCTATTGTTGAGAAGGAAAAGAAGAGTGACATACCAGACATTGACAAGAAAAAGTAAGTACTTCTGTATAAAAGTATCAAAGACATATTTGGATCTTTTTTGGAGTCATACTAGCAATATAATTTTTGTTTCTGGGGTATGTTTCATCAAATGATAAATAATTGATTACCAACATGCTTTTCTATTTCCATTGATTCACATGGATAGACATTTCAAGTAAGGTTCATTTTCATCTCTCCAATGCTTGCCTCACCATCCTTTTTATCTTCATGTAAGAAATAGAAGACTGCAAGGAGAATGCAAAAACTCTTACTGTTGAATCCTAGAGAGCCCGAAAGATCAAAATGAGTGAGGGTTCGAGGGAATTCAAGGAAGAATCCCAATGCCAACAATGTGGTATATTGTCAACTATTATAATATCCAAGGCTATGCTCAAGGGTGTTTTGAGGTTCTTTCTATCCATTGGTTGTGTGACTCAAAGCCTACACTACCTGATAGAACTAGTATTGGAGGTTTATTTATAACGCCTGTTGTGATTGGAGCTATCTAGAGGTTGTAAGTAAGAAATGATGAGCTTTGAGTTAGCAATGCAGGGAGTTCTATCTATGAAATTTTTCTGCTAGAAGTGAAGTATCTCGTGAAGAAGAAAGGTGATACATATCTTGTCCTCCTACTATATGAAAATATTTAAGGAGCTATTACAGTCACTGAACAAGCAGTGATATCTAAAACTGATTTCATAGAAGACAAGATGTCTAAAGATGAAATGTTCTAGTTTAGGTTCCTCTAACATAGGCTCATTTTCACAATTTTGAAACTAACCATCAGTCTCTGAACAAGGATAGAACCTGCATCTAACATAGACTCATTTTCAAAATTTTGGATAGAGCTTGTACTAGAACCTGCACTAGTCTTTTCAATAGTTGAAACTAACATGCACTAGTATTTCCAGCTTCTGAAAATGATCTTTCCTCTAACATAGGCTCATTTTCACAATTTTGGATAGAACCTGCACTAGTCTTTTCAGCAGTTGAAACTAACCTGTACTAGTATTTCCAGCTTCTAAAACTGATATTTCCTCTAAAATAGGCTCATTTTCACAATTTTGGATAGAACGTGCATCTAACATAGACTCATTTTCAAAATTTTGGATAGAGCTTGTACTAGAACCTGCACTAGTCTTTTCAGCACTTGAAACTAATCTTTCCTCTGCTTTATGATCAGTAACTCCAAATCTATCACCGTCACCATTAAGGGTGCAAGTATTTACATACTTTTGATGAAGAGAACTAATATCCAACAACAAAAGAAGACAAAACTCACCCTTGGCATCCGAAGGAACCAAAAAGTGTGCTTCC
Source organism: Pseudotsuga menziesii (assembly GCA_001517045.1). Lineage (NCBI taxonomy): Eukaryota > Viridiplantae > Streptophyta > Pinopsida > Pinales > Pinaceae > Pseudotsuga > Pseudotsuga menziesii. The sequence continues at coordinate 52,506 of LPNX011152684.1, read as the reverse complement.
CTCTGAAGTACTCTGAAATCCTTGCACCTTTGGGCCAGAATCATTATTAGATAGTCCATTAATATTCATTTAAAAATATTGACTGCTTGTTATTCTGAGACTTCCATGAACTTTATATTTCGTTTGACAGTCCATTGCATTTATCAGTCTCAACAAGGAGCAAATTTTCTAAATTGTGAGGTTTATTTATAATGCCTCTTGTGATTGGAGCTATCTAGAGGTTGTTTAGAGTTAGATGCAGAAGCAAACATTTGCTACCTTATAACCCAAACAACATTTTGATTTGATGTATTGAAACTCATAAACCAAATTTTTGATAAACCATCATGCAATAACAACCCTAGAATCCATCATAAACCATCATCAACTTGAAGCCATTTTTTTGACAATTCTTCAAGCTGGAGTTGTTGAAATTTGCTGAGACAAGATGTGCCTCAAAATTCCTCCCGTTGCATCGCTTTGTATAGGTGAAAGTTGCATTATTGTCTATGGTTAGTGAGATTTAGTCTTTTTGGAGATAGTTAAATTCAGAGAGGAGTGCTTTGTATACTGGTGATTGATGGGAAGTGGTGGATCAAGATTGACTTCTGCTGAAATTCACAACACCAACATTTGAGCTTCTTTGAAATGTAGACACTGCAAGCCTTTTTGGGGAGAGATTTATGATGGCAGGGATACCATGGATGAGAAATCTATGGAAACCATTTGACAGGAGGTTCCTGTGCTGTTATTTTTTGATGTAGATTTTGTAGAGGTTGTGTTGAGAATCATTGATATAGATTTTGTGTTGTGATGACAATCATTGTTGACATGTGGAAACAATTCAACACCCCCTGGCACACTTTATCCCATGCTTTGAATCCTAGATTTATGTGATGATGACCTCATTGCTTGAAGCAATGGGAAGAGGAAGGCCCCACATGGATGGGGTTGGCTACTGTAGTGAAGAAAGCCTTCAAGAGATCATCTAGGGGAAAATTTTGTAAAATTTGTTGGAGGAAATTGGAATGGACAAATTTTCAGACATCAGCCTTGGCTACTTTGGGAGAGCAATAAGCACCCCGCAGCACAACAATTAATTCTACGACTGTGGGGCACAACAACCGTTGGATCAACAGTGGGATCAAATCTGACGGTTGCTGTGCCCCACAGCCACATCCATAATTGCTACGCTACGGGGTGCTTATTGCTCTCTGCTACTTTGTATATCTGTACACTAGTTTTGGGATGTAATATTTACTGTATTGTTGCCCCAGTTATCTCTTTTAGTTCATTTTGAAACATTCGACATAATATTCTTATTAATAGATTTATATTAATTTAGAAAGTTTTCTTTATTGGGCTAAATTGTTTTAAAAAATATTTCACATTTAGCTTTTATGATTTTTTATTTTCTATGTCCTATTTTTCTAGCAGTAAAACTTAGAAGTTCTATGATGTTACAAATCCTTCATAGCAACACTGGGGACTTTGTTTACCTCCACCAGTGGCAGAGGTTTCCTTGCTTGGATCAGCTTCTTCAAGTAAATTGAGCAAATCACTGGCTCTTGTAAGTGACTTTAGGATTTTAGTATATTGTACTTCCATCCAATTGTCTTTAGCATTTGTTGTTGATATCTGTGCAAATTTTTTTTTCTATGATTGCATATTAGATTATTTAATAGCTTCTAATTCAGTCCTAAATAATCATTAGTATAGAAGTTAATGTGTATTTTCTTTAGACAACTTATGTTTTACTTCAGTGATTGTCTTCTAGATTCTTTATACATGGCTTCATTTTCATTTCCTAATAATATATACCTGTTCATATTTTCATGTGAAACTAGAACACAGGAGGTAATGCTGAGACTTCCCTTGCCAGTGGAGCTGCTGGAAGATCAGTTGTATTTCCAGTTAGTGCATCTTGGTATGAAATCTGTTTCTTGTCATGGAATATTTGTTTAGTTTTCCAGCACCCCCCTTGGATTGGTGCAGAATAACATTACACATTAAGTTTAGTGAACATAAGCTTCCATATGATTTAGGAGTTTGTGGTGGAATATTACATATCTTACTGAATATTGAGACATTAATGGTTGTTGCAGGGACTCCCATGTTGCATAGGAAAAATCATTTAGTATGAGGATCCCAGCTATTTAGGGATCCTCTAATCCTAAAACAAGTTCATCTCATTCACTTTCAGTGTCTCCAACATTAAATCTCCCTACCTTAGTGGTGGAAGATGCAGCATCAGGGTTGAGTTCTGATCATGGCAAGTTGTTGGTCAATAAGGGTGGGCAGTCATCAACGTTTATATCTAAAAAACATATTGATGCCAAACCTAATGCAATGAGTGGAACAGATATAAAATTAAATTCATGTGTAAATACCACTGGGGAACCTTTCCATGGAAAGAATGCCAGTTTAGTTGATCCTACTATGAAATGTAGGAGTCATGAAGGTTTTAAAAGTCTATTGAAGAATTCGTCCTCTGACACACACAAGGGTTCATCTGAGCTGGGAAGTGGGCACATTGAAACAGTAAGAAGTGAAAGAACAGATGCAACTTCAATGTCATCTGGTATTGTCTGTGTTGGACTTTCTCAAGATAGCTTTCCAATCTATGTCCCTCAAGGCAACTCTGTTGTTCAAAGCAACAATGAAGTGAATTTTGTTGTTGTAAATAAAAGTAGTAGAATGCTTTTAGGAAACCATGTTGAGAATTGTCTACAAAGGTCTCCATTTGATGATAGGTATCAAAGCAAGTATGAAGAACACTTTGCAAAACAATATGGTGAAGGTTGCTCTAAAGCTATTTCTTCAGAAGCAGAGGTGCCTCCCTTTATGGAAAAAGTCCAATTTTCAGTGGATGATTATAGTTCTAAAGATTGTTCTCTTCATCAAAAGTATGTAAATACTTGCACCCTTAATGGTGACGGTGACAGCTTTGGAGTTACTGATCATAAAGTAGAGGAAAGATTAGTTTCAACTGCTGAAAAGACTAGTGCAGGTTCTATCCAAAATTGTGAAAATGAGCCTATGTTAGAGGAAAGATCAGTTTCAGAAGCTGAAAATACTAGTACAAGCTCTATCCAAAATTTTGAAAACGAGTCTATGTTAGATGCAACCGATAGAAGTGCAAGTACTGGTTTTCAAATTCTTGAGAAAGTAGAAATTGCTAGAGATTCTGATGCCAATTCTGGAAAGCTAGAATGCTTGGAGAATCTGGTGTGTAATATCCTTCCAGAAGTTTATATGAATGGCTCATATGTTGGAGAAAATAGTATAATTTCAAACATATTGTCTTTGAATTTTGATTCAGATGATAGTGTATTAAATAGTCCTTACAATTTAGCAAATTTGCTCCTTGTTGAGACTGATAAATGCAATGGGTTGTCAAAGGAAATATCAAGTTCATGGAAGTCTCAGAATAGAAAGAAGTTAAGATTTTTATTTGCAAGGTCAGAAGGTTCTATAGAAAGATCAAGCCATTATTCCACTCCCAATTTGGCATCGTCTAGGCAATTGCAGAGGGAGTGGGAAAATGGACAAGATGTTTTGGAAAGCACAAATGGGCATGAACTATTGAATATTAATGGACTATCTAACAATGCTTCTAGCCCAAAGGTGCAAGGATTTCAGAGTACTTCAGAGTGAAGCACATTTTTGGTTCCTTCAGAGGCCAAGGGTGAGTTTTGTCTTCTTTTGTTGTTGGATATTAGTAATTTTCTTTTAATAATTGTGTTTTCCCTCTTGCTAATATGGCATTTACAACTTTTGTTTCCTTTTATCTAGCCATTTTAAGACTTTGTATTTTTCCAAGTTTGTTATCTATGGATATATACTTATTTTTATGGATCTAAATACAAGAGATAACCATTTTTAGATGAGCCTATCTTTTAAGATCTAACACTGCACAAGGGATGTCCCTAAGTTGCACTGGGACATTACCAATATCATGTAGGATTGTCAGATATCCCTAGGCTATCTTGGGGATTTCTTAGCATCACTTTCCAAAATCAGTGCCTAAGAGAAAAGAAATATAAGACCTTAGCGCTACACTCACTCACCAACACATTACCCCTTACTAAGAGACTATTCAATCTCTAATTCAGCCAAGATTTAGATTTTTTTTCTTTAAATTAGCTAGGTCAGACCCTCTCTTACTCTTACCGTCTACTCTGCCCTGCCTCTATCCTCCCGCAAAAACATACCCTATGTTATAATGTTGTACTAATGGTAGGTTTTGAACAATTCTTCATGAACCTTGAACTTTGTACTTTTAAATATAACCCCAAACCAAAACTTTTGTAGTTTGATCATAATAAAATAGGCTTCACAATAAGAGAAGAAACCTTTTGCAGTTTGATCACAACCATAGACCTACTTATTATGGAACCTTCTCAAAGAAAAGGTGAATATACTTTGCATAATTTTAAGTTTATTAATTATCAAAGCAACAGGTTGTAAGTTTAATTTTGATATCCCATGATGAGGAACATCTGAAACACCTTGAAGCTCATGGATTCTTAATATTGTAGTAGACAAGAGGGAAAGCTTTGTTTCTGACTCTTTGTTTTTGATGCAATGATTCCATTGGGCTTCGAAATCCTTTTAGGAAGGACTCTTCTTTGGACTATGAGGATGATAGTGATGAAGAATGGGAAGAGGTACTCATCACTAAATCTCTTTGGTAAGAGTATTTGTAGTAATTTTATTAGCTTTAGTTACATGTAAAATTGTACATAGCTCTCAGGAATTAGTTTATCATAAATACTAGTTACTGGTAAGCTGTAATAGTAATAATTATGTAGTTTGTAGATTGATATCTATCATAAATTTGTTTGAATATCATCATTGTCAAGCAATAACAACTTCTTAAAGGGTGCTAGCTCAATGGTAGAGCGCCTGCCTAATTATAGGCAGGAGGTTGGTGGTTCGATTCCTCTGTGCCCTATCATAAATTTGTGACTACAAAAATGACTAAATTCGCATATATATGACTATTAGTAGCTAATTTCTCGTATCTTAATCATATTTAGCTTAGTCATTAATATGTTAACATCTAGTAGTTTATTTAGTCGTATATTTGGTCATCAATGGTTGCAATCAGTGACTAAATTAGCGACTAAATCAATGACTAACTCAGTGACTAAATCAATGACTAAATCCATGACTAAATCAATGACTAAATCATTAACTATCAATGACTAAAACAATGACTAAATCAATGACTAACTCAGTGACTAAATCAATGACTAAATCCATGACTAAATCAATGACTAAATCATTAACTATCAATGACTAAAACAATGACTAAATCAATGAGTAAATCATTGATATCAATGACTAAAGCATTGTCTATCAATGACTAAATCATTTTCTATCAATGATTAAATCAATGACTACTAAGTCAAGCTATTAATGACTAGTGAAATACGACTAGCTATAAGATAGTGGAAATTTGCTACTATTAGTCACCGACTCAAAAACAGTCATTTATAGCCTGATTTTAGTCTTTTTTTAGTCATTAATTTCTCATTTTCTACTAGTGTATATTAATTTATGCATTAAGAACCATATCATATGTGAAAGTTATTAAAATAATGACCATATCTCACATATGGACAAGATATTTTCTATGTAGATGCATGCTATGTTATAGTCAAGGACATTATAATGGTCTATGACCCCGTAAGCAATTGATATGAACTTAGGCCATAAATTTAAACCCTAGACCATGGTTTGGAAAATAGATATATTCCCTCTATGGTGGAGTACATGGTTGTTATAAGCCCTGATAGTGTACTAGTAACTAAATATCCAATTCATGCCCATATACCCATGTTGGAAAAAGATTCTATATGTAGGGACTATGTAGTGTTAAATGGTTCATGATCCTTGATATCAGTAGTTTGGTCTAATTTGTGGGTTCTCACAACATTTGTCCTCAGCATTCACCACCAAAACACATAAAATTACATGTCTTTGCATTCTCTTCTCTTTAAATCCTCACCTCATAGTCATAACTAAGGATTATTATGCCTGCACATCCTCACCTCATAGTCATAACTAAGGATTATTATGCACACACATCCTCACCTTATAATATCAATTGGGTCAAGTCATAGAGAAACCATAAAATATGAAATGTTTCAAGATGCAAAGAGTAAGGGACAACTATAAGTAAGTCTTATTTTGACAATTTGTTAATTGACACTATCAACTGAGGTTTGACATGTTGGATTGTTGTTATCTTCTCATCACTCCTTACCAATGTGATTTCAAGGAATTCCTTGAAGGTGAAGTCCATAATTTTACGTCTTCTTCCTCATTCTCGTGCCTTTTGGTAAGACAACAAGGATGGTAGTCTCCCCAATTAGCATGGAAAATGGTTTCGACATAGAGGTAGATACATTAATTTTTTCATTAAATAAATTCAATTTCCTACCTATGATTACCAATTCACCGAATTGTGGATTGGTACAAAACACAACAAATTTTAGATACTTGAGCTCTTGATTACTCACGCCTAGAACTTTCTCAAATCCAACCATTAACAAACTTGGTTTGGTGTTCATGTTCAATTTAAAAGGCAGATTGTCGAGACTCATACATGCAATGAATTGCAAGGTTCCAGTTGACTTAGGCTTGATTCCATTGCCCCTCCATCCCATACATGTATGTTGTCATGACAAGTGTTGAACAACAAAATTTGATGCCCTGACCCTGATGATGCTAGCATTGGTAACTTGCTTGGTATGTAGGATTTTTTTTAATGTGTTCTGTGTTGCACGTATTGTTTTTTCTTAGGCACCCAATGTCCATCATTCCTACATCTCTCAAGCTTGGATGGTTATCCTCTCTTCGATTCGAATTAAGTTTTTAGTTGTTTTTATATGTATTTTTTAGTTGTAGGCTTATTATAGCCTTTTTTTTCTTAGTTCCTTCCTTTTGTACATAGTTAACAGTAAATAATTAACTCATGGTTCTAGTTTTTTTTAAGTCTATATCTAGTTACAATTACCTGCACTATGCATAAGATCAAGCAGATGTCACAATATAGTTATTGCATAGTCTAAGTCCTTTTTTTGTATAATTGAAGTGTGCTCCAACTCAAAAAAAATACAATAGAATAGTTGTTATGTTACTGAGTTGTAAAATTAATGTTACATATATGTCTAATTAATGGGTTCAATTTAGGTTTTGTTGAAAATATCTCATTTTTTCATGTAGATATTAAGGGGTGTTCAATTGTTCAAAATTGTTAAAATTTGAAATGACAATATTTGTTTTTTGCATTTTTTTAAGAAAAAATTTAGTTAGTTTATACTTGGAAGTACAATTATTTATATTTCCCTTCAAGGTTCCAAGTATAAATATCCTTCCAATTAAAATTAAAACCCACCCTTCAAATTTGATCACAGCATGCGCTTATGAATATGAAATATTCAGACATTTTCTTCCGTTTATATTTGACAGAGGAAGAAGTTGGCTTGGATAAGATATGGATTTGGAACTACTTCTCCAAAGCTATGCTCTGCTCGATGCTGGAACCTGTTGTGATCTACTCTGGAATGACCTTTGCTTGGGGTTAAATGTCCTGAATCCAAGTGTGATAGAGGAATAAGAGAGAATGACCTTGCTATTTTCTGCTCTGACTTGCTGTGCTTTGCTTTGCTCTGCTATGTTGTGGGACCTGCCCTGCTTTGGAACGACCTCTTCATAATGCGATTGAGCAGTTCGAACAGCCTTTTTCCCCTATGGAAATTAGTGCTCTTTGTTAATAATGGTAGGTATTGCTCTAATTGACTTCTTTGTATTCATTTAGAGATCTCCACCATTTTGTATGTAACTAGAAAATACTCTCAGCTCATCTAGCTTTTTAGAAGCCCTTATCCCTTCACGAACAGCTGGAACAAAGCTTTCTGACTATCTCTAGGGCTGTGCAAACTCTTTATTGAAACATTTCCAAGGTAAATGTATAGCTAGGATGAAGCTTTTTCTCGAGTGTTGGGAAAACCCTTTGTTAAAACAAGTTTCCAACGCAAATGTACAATTGGGATAAAGATTTTTCTCAAGTGTTGTGCAAATCCTATTGAAACAATTTCTGTAATTGACTTCTTTGTATTCATTTAAACATATGAATCATTTTGTATGTCATTGCAAATTTGTTTCATCAATTCCATTTTTGAGTAACCTTTCTCCCGTCTTGACTATCCCTGTCTCATTCATAATTGATCCAATACAATATGAAGCTTGTAGAATATACCATGTCAGTAATTAATAAACCAATTATACTTTCATTAACCTTCAAAGTCATACCAGGTTTAGATTGGATACCACAGTCAACTACCCATTAGATCAGACACCAAACTAGCTTGCTCTCTTGTCCATTTTGGGCTAAGTCTATGTCATATAATGATCCTTAAATTACATTTATTCACAGAGACAAACGATATAGCTCGGATGAAGCTTTCTGTCAAGAGTTGTGCAAACCCTTTATTAAAACAATTGAAAAACATTTTTGAATAATATTTGTATCTTTATTGCTCAATAACTGAATCAACTCGAACTAGCTTATATGCTAATTGTACTACCTGATGTAAAATCCCTTTTGTTTTAATTTTGTTTGAATGAAGAAAATATCTATTGTTTTGTTTGCTTTAATTTTTGTTTGGATGAATATGCTTGTTTGGAAAACAATAATGATCATAACTGGTCATTGCTGCTTTGTCAATATTCAAATTTTTATGACAGATACTAAAATTTTGAATCAAATTTTAACTTAATTTATCTATTGATAAAATAATAAATTTTGAAAAACACTTATACACTTTTCAAACTTAGAGATAATTCTAACAATTTTCTGGTTATAGAAATATTTTGAACATAATTTTTTTTTTCTGTATATTGGTCAAGGTCAACCAACACTTTCAAGTATGGTATGGTATCAAGTTTTTATTGAAATCATAGTTTCTTTAGATGCACAGGTTTATGAAAAATTAAATCATATAAACATAAGAAAATATGACATTAATTTGTGATGATAAAGTAAATAAATCAGTTTATAACTTCTTTACAAATATTTTTGTATTTTAATATATTTATTAGACATATTTAAAAAAAAAATATTTTCATTAAAATGGATAAAAAATATAATTTCTTTTTAATATGAATACTTAATTATTATACCAAGTATTTAGAGAGTTTGTGCTCTGAAGTTCGTGTGCATTTTGTTGGGAGTGAGATAGTTATTGACAATGTGATATCTTTTTGATATAAGGTTGTGACAGTGTGATGTTTTTGATATAAGGTTATTGACAATGTGATCTCTTAAACTTTCCTGAAAAGTTTTGGATTGAAGGTCAAGTGTGTTCTTATTGTTATTTGTGATAGTGTAACTGCTCTATTTTTTATACAAGGTTGTTAGAGAGATTTTGTGTGAAGAGTATAAGCATGCTACTTAAAGGATCTGAAATATGTAATTAGTTTAATGGATAAAATTTTGGTTTTTTTTTGGAAAAAAAAACAAGAATTGTATGTTAAAATAAAAAAAAATTATTGAATTTTTAAATAAATTATGGATATATATTTTCAATTTATTTTTTTAAATGTCATTTACTATCAAAAAGTTTTTTAGTGTTGGAAAACAATTATAGCGTTATAACCAAAGGAAATTTGAACGAACCCTTTATTGAAACAACTAGAAAACACTACTAGACATTGTTTCTCTATATGTAGAATATTTTTTGTTTTAATTTTATTGT
>LPNX011152684.1:2291-36361 GCA_001517045.1 Pseudotsuga menziesii | reverse complement strand
CTCTCTCCCCCCCTCTCCCATCTCTCTACCCCCTCCTACTCCCCTTACCCATAACCACTCCCCTCTATTACAAAAAACATAATAAATATCGATCTTAAATATTATAAAATGAATATTATATCACTATTGTATTTACCATTGTTCTATTTCTTCCATAAACTAAAAATAGTTTTCTTGATAAAATAAAATATCACATCAAAGCTAGATATAAAAATTGTCTTTTTAATAAAATCAAATATCACATTATAACTAAATACATTAAGGTTGAGATGCTCGTCATTTCATATTACCTACAGAGCTTGAAGCGAGTTGAGTGAGGGAAGCGAGTTGCAGTACCTACGGCAATAGAAGTACAAATACTATTCAAAAAATGATTTCCAATTGTTTCAATAAAGGGTTTGCACAGCTCTTGAAAGAAAGTTTCATCCAAGTTGTACCATTTATCTCTGCGAATCATTGTAATTTAAGGATCGTTCTAGCACAAAATGGGTTGAGAGTACTTGGCAGTTACATACAAAATGCTAAAGATTTCTAAATGAATACAAATAAGCCAATTCGAGCTATACCTGTGATACTAACAAAGAGCATTGATCTCCATCAAGGAAAAGGTTGTTCGAGCTGCTGAATCGTGTTATGCAGAGGTCATTTCAGAGCAGAGCAGGGCCTTCCCACAATATAGCATAGCATATCCCACGATATAGCCAAGCAGAGAGCAAGGTCATTTCCCATCTAGTCTAACTTTTTAAACCCCACGCGAAGGTCGTTTCAGAGCAAAGGAGAGCACGACAGATCCAATAAAGGGTCGTTGTATGACATAGAGTTACATACAAAATGTTGAATATTTCTAACTGAATACAAATAAGCCCTAATATCCATGAGGGAAAAATTTGTTCAATATTCTTAATCATGTTATGCATAGGTCCTTCCAGAGCAGAGCATCGCAAGGCAGGTCCCACAATATAGTAGATCAGAGCATCGTAGGGCAGATCCCACGATATAGGGCAGAGAGCATTACAGGGTAGATCCCACGATATAGGGAAGAGAGGTCATTTCCCCACGCAAAGGTCAATCCAAAGTAGAGCACATCTGGTTCCAGTGCCGAGTAGAGCATAGCGTTGTAGAGGTGATTCCAACTCCACAAGAACAGGAAGACTGGCGATCAGATTGAGACTGAGACTGAGACAGAAGGAAAATGTCTGAAGATTTGAGATTCATAACCATCCCATCTATACATATTTCTATGGACAGAGTAAGTTCTAACGGATATAGGATAGGCGCGTCGAGTGAAGTAAAAGGTGGAATTTAAGATTTTAAGAAAAAAATGGAGTAAAATTTTTTTTGGCGAGAAATAGCAGAATTGACATTTTTAATTTAAAAAATGCATGATAATAGTATAAAGTTGGGTGTTTTTATTTGAGGTTATTTCTACCCATTATATATTTTGTGGTAATGGTTAGGTATTATAAAAATATTATAAATATATGTTTTGTGGTAATTGTTAGATATTATAAAAATATTATAAATATATGATTTTTCTTGAGGGTGGATTTTTTTTAGAAAATAAAATATGTGTTGGAAGTTTATGATGTTTTTTAATCATTATTGCAATAAAATATATAGTTTTATTTTGTTTTATATTGTTATTAATATATTTTAAGTTGCTAGAATGTTTATTGTCTTAGCTCTAGAATGTTTCATTGTTGATCTGGTTTACAACATTTTGGTTCTTGAAAAGATGTATTTATGGTTAGGTTTTTAGATCTTTCTTTTTTTTAAATGGCTTTATATTTAATATCTATACAATAAAGAATACCTCAAGAATCATAGGTTGTTGAGCCAAGATGTGAAGTCTACATGTTTTCTTGGGTGAAAGTGAGGTTTTGACAAATATGACCCAAATGAAAAGAAGTGGAATCCTCACTGATTATGGCACAATATTTTTATTTACAAGGTATATGCTTGTAAATCTTATGGAATTCCAAACACTTCTTCTGGAATATTTATCCATTAAATTGTCCCAAAGAATTAGCCTTTTCTAGTGAAGGGGGGTTGAAAGAGAATAGAAAACTCAATAGAAACCTAATATTAAAGACATCGGAAACCTTACAATCCTAAAACTCATGTTTTTATTATTTATACTTGCTAGGAAATTGCATATCAAGCATTGGTTATACTTGAGTGGTGGGACTAATCTTAAATTGATGAGTTGTTATTAAGCACGAACCATCCAAATACCTTGGTCTTAAAGGAAGAGTGAGATTGTATGTTATTACAACATTTCATACACCTCGTTTTAACATCACGGCCCTCTTTTAAAGATCCATTGCGCTCATCACCCTAAACATCCATTCCATTTCCATAATTGTTCCTCATTGGTGTCATATATCAATCAAATTGAGAACTCCAACGTTCCTTGGAAAACTAAAAATGTCACATGAGAATCATTGAATACTTCTCTTCATTGTCCACTTTTATCATAGGAATTATGCCAAAAAAATTATGTAAGCATTATCCTATGCAAGTGATATGTGTTGGGAAACCATCTTTGAATCTTCTCTCAAACCTTTTCAAGACCTAATCCCACAAGTCCTTTAGACATGTATCAATTCCAAAGGGAATGTCCAATTATCTAAAACTTTAAACTTGTCGAATAATCTTCTAATTAAAAAAAATCAATCTAAAAAGTTTCCTAATCCAATTATAATAATCCTTGTCTTCTGCTTACTCACACCTACTTGTATAATTTAGCATATATGTCTAGGAATATTACATTTTCTCTTCAATAGAGATTTGAGTGAGATTAGGGCTAATATTACAATCATAAACAAAAGGAAAATGATGTAAAATTGTGCATCATTTGGAAGAAGAATGGGTTGATCCTTTGCTTACATTTGAGTAGCTTTAAGAAGATAACCAAATGCATGTGTTGCAATAGAATGTTGAAGTAATCAAGGATCTAAGGGACACAATCCTTTCTTCATGGATCTTTGGAATGGAATTGCCTATGAAAAAAGGCAATGAATACAAACCCTGGTAGATGCATTTGAGAAAAGTGTTGTGACTACCCACTACTTGAGTTAAAAAAATTCCAAACCCTAACCAAAAGAGCATATTACGAATGAAATTTCTTTCAACCCTCTTGCAAGCTTCATGAAAGTAAATCATCAAGAAGAGATCCTTTTCAATGATTCGTTACTATTTCAATGTTTTTCCATTTTTAATAACGTTGTTTAGCATGAATTGAACTCGTGATTGAACTTTAATAAAACTCATTCACTCATGTTAGAAAATCCTTTCAATGGTTGAGTGTTGTTGGATAGGAGGACATTATATGATATATTAAGCAATCTAATTGGTAGCTAACCTCTTATAGTATTTTATTTTTGTTCCATTTAGGAGTAACCTTTTTCATACATATGCTTAGAATATCATCGCCAATCATGTCCAAAGGCTCATATAAAATCACAAGGTTGAACATCTAAGTTAGGTAGATTTTCCCTCAACCATATCATGTAAACCCTAAAGAAGCTCAATTTTATCAAAGTCCAAGACAAGAAAGATTTCTCAAATTTGGGGTTGTTAATAGGAACAACCTGCATAATGAGTACTTCACAATCCCTTGAAGCATAAATTCTTTGGAATTGCTTTTGAAAACTTTTTACTTATTTTTTGGCCTTATGTTTTTTAATGTTTCATAATCTTACTTTCATTTTAAGCACTTGAAATACATTTTAGTGGTATCATTGCTTGTTTGTCACTCTTAGCAATTTGGCTCTAATCATTAAGTCATAAACCACCTTGTTGTTATCTTGGGTCAGACCGTTAAAGATGATTATTGAATATTGTATTATAAATAATTTATATTTAAATAAATAATTTATTATAAATGCTTTAAAAGTGGTTAGACATTGTATCAAAGGTTCATTGTGAAGAAGTTTCAAATCCTATGATGGAATCGTAATGAAGTTCTTTTATGATGGTAATGATTAGGCCCAATAAATTATAAGATGAGTGAATAATTAATGTGGATAAAGACCCAAGAAAGAGGAGGTTTATAAAAAAAAAAAGGAAAGAAATCAAGAAATAAAATAATATATTTTTTTTAAAATTAATTAATCAATAAAGTTAAGAAAAAGAGAGGAATAATAAATACAAAGAATTATCCAATTGTAATTTTTATCATTAATTTGATAATTATTTATATTAATTATTTTTTTTATTAACTTTATTGATTAACTAATTTTTTAAAAATTTAAATTATTCTATTTTTTAAGTTTTTTTTTTTTATAAACTTCCCACACTTAAATATTTATCTTGAAGGATTATTCATTCATCCTATTATTTATTAAGATTAATTATTTTCATTATAGAATAAATTCATTATGGTTTTTTGAACATGCCAACAGTTTCCACCCAAAACTTCAAATTTGAAACTTCTATACACAATTAGAAACTTTTTAAGACAAAATATATAATTGATTTGGTTCTTTCTTTTTTCACTACATCTTTGTTTCTTGTTTGTTATTAATCTTCTTACTCTTTGTATCAAATGCATCTTTCATGTGTACTTACTTCCGCAAAAATTAAGAAGTGACTAGGCCATGGAAATGATTCTGACATACAATGTTTATACTCTGTTCAAAGCCTTTGCATGGAGGAATTATATACATACTACTACCTCTTCCTTTGTCCTTCGTGGCATAATACTTGTATCAAATGCATCTTTCATGTGTACTTACTTCCGCCAAAGTTAATAAGTGACTACTTGATCATGGAAATGATTCACATACAATGTTTGTATTCTGTTCAACTACCTATTCCTTTGTCCATTGTGGCATAATTCTATATTTTGAGGTAAAACAATGGTGGCTTAGTCTAAATTTGTTGTTGTTCCAAAAGAGACTTTGTTGTCAAATGGTAAGCATATAAAAGCACCCTATATTTAGGTATCTTTAGGCACTGTAAGAAAGTAACCACAAGAACATTTGGCTTTATTAAAAATTTGGATTTCCAATAGCTTTTGGTAAAAAAATTGCATTTTCAATTTTAGAATTATAGAATAAAGTATTTTTAATATCTTGGAGTTATACAAAATACTTTGTTTGAGTTTGAAAATGTATTATGACCAAACTATAGTGAGTATTACATTTTCAATTTGAGAATTATAGAACAAAGTACTTTTAATATGTTTGAGTTATACAAAATACTTTGTTTAAATTTGAAAAGGTATTATGGACAAACTATAGTGAGTATTGTGATTTGAAATTTTAAACTGTATATTTGTTAAACTATAACACTTATTGTGATTGAAATTTCAAGAATATATGAAATATTTTGAAATTGATTTTTTAAGTCTATATAATGGAAGGTTTTGTATTTCAAATATTTATTTGTAATGGAGTTATAAATTTTTGTATTTATAACATTTAGTAGATTAATTTAAAAGGTCAAAGGAATTATAACAAAGTGTTTATTGGTCATAGTGAATTAAAATAGTGAAGGTCTCCATATTTTAGATTCTTAGTATTTTAGAAGGGGGTTATTAAAATAATATTTTGATATAAAAGGAATTGTAATTTTAGATGTTATTGAAATAAAAATTTAAAGAGATATAATATTTTTATTGCAAAATTGTATGGATTTATAAGGTGTTTTGGAAGTCACAAGGAGTTTAGGCTCTGTAAGTTATTATATTGAGAGTAATTTGTAATTCGAGTCAAATGTTTTTATACAATTTGGAATTTGGCTGTTTAAAGTGCTTAGAATGTTATAAGTGAATACTTAATAAAAATAATTTTTTTTTGTATTGTATCTTATACATCCTAGAAATTGAATAAGGGGGTTGTAGAGTATTTATGTGTGTGCTTCGTCTATTGGTGCATAGTGGAATTTGGTCTTATGGTTATTTTTGCATGGTACTAATTTTTTTTGGAAACAAACTCTCTGGCATATAATGAATCGAGCATGTGAACATGATTCCATAAAGACGACAAGTACAAGAATAAAAGAAAGAATACAATCAATCTAGAAGACAAGCACAGGAAAACAACTATTTGAACTTCACGGGGAATTTGGTCAAAAATTTGATGCATCTTGCATTATAAGGTCATTTGCAATATTTATTTAGTGAAGTATTTGAATGTCCTTTGTGTCTTATAATTAGAGTCAGCTGATTTGACCTGACATTAAATAGTGTGATTCAAGGTATCTATTTGTGACACATTGTTTTGGATACTTAAAGCAATTCTTTAGATCAAGATGGCAGTGAACATCAAACACTTGTTCATAATTTCACACATTTTAATCGACATTGAACATGGAACAACTATTCAAATAAGCCAACATTTACTAAATGATGTCACCACTTGTCCACAAGTTATGCATAATTTTTTTTTATATTCTCAAAACTCATGTAACAAGTCTATAAATAACGAATTGGAACTTCTTCGACAACATCATTCTAAAACCATACTTCTTCAGCGTAATACGTTATTTGGATTAACTGTTATGGAAAGTGAACAAGAGGATATCAAGTACCAACCAACTAAGAATCAGTCATATGAATTTGATGAAGGCACCAAGGAGAGAAATAATGAATTGGATGAAAGCACTATGGTGACAAAAACACCTTGGATAAAGACACTAAAGCGGATATGGATAAGTTTGAAAATAAAGGTTAAGTTATAAGACCTTGGGAATATTTACAGTTTAAGAGGAACAAATTTGGCCTTATATATGTCAAGATACAGCTTGACTGCTTTTAAATTCTTGATTGCTCCAAAAACTATGAAATATATGAGTGTTGGCTTTCTTTATGATGATTTACAGAGGCTTATTATTGAAAACATGTTAGATGAATTACCTAAAGTTGATGATACAGATAAGTAACATGAGGATAAAGACGATGATGATGCACTTAATGATGATCATTTGGATGGTGTACTTGAACAATGCAAACATTGCCACCAATTTGGACGTCGTGAATTACAATGTTTTGATCTTTAGTCATGCAATATATGTGGTAAATTAAACCACCTTGCATAAAAGTATTGGAAGGGACCAAATATTAAGATAAAACAAGTAAATTTTGGATTGTTAAGTACTTGCCTCAATGCTTTGGAAGCTAAGTTATTAGAGAGGTTTTATCAATGGATTCATAAATAGGTTCATACATGCTTGTTCAGAGAGGTTTCCAATGTATATGGACATGAATGTTTCAATTCATGTTTTTATGATTCAGGGCATGACAAAGGCCCACTTAATGTAGTTTTTGAATTGAATATCAGGTCTATGGAATCCACTCAAAGATATTATGATTACACTTTTCTACTTTAAAGGGGGTATTTTGACATTATTTATTTGAAAGTCCCAAAACTTCTCACCTTTTAGTTGACAGGGGGGAAGATATTGACTCATGTCAAACTTCAAGTTTCAAAGTCTATACCTTGAATTTTGTGGACTAGGTATATTCAGGACAATCAATTTGTATTGGATGATGGATTCACGACATGATTAATTATGGATTCATGACATCTTGGAAGAGAATATTTTGTAAATATGATTGTTTTTCAAGTTATTTCTCCATGGGAAAATGTCCTTTAAGACTTAGCTATGTCTATCTTGATGCCCCAATTTGAGAGCTATCTAGGATTATGGACCCTTTATATATTCCCATTTTTGCTATTTATATGCTCACAAATTATTAGTTGAGCTTGCTTATGCATCCTCCTTCGATGCAAGATGATCCTATTTAATGTATCGATCTCTTATCTTGTCAATTCTTGTTGTGTAATTATGTAAATAAATAATAATTGATATATGTATGCATATTATAAAGTGTAATTACATATATTAATTTAGTATGGTTCCCTCACCCTCACCCTAAAAGACAGGTTTATGGATTGGGAATTGATCTAGGATTGGATCATGGACAAAAGATAGATTAAGGATTTGATGATGTTGGCACAAATAACTCACACACATTTTTTGGTTGGTCAATATTTTTTAGGGTTTTAATGATATTTTGATGGATTTCTGAGATATCGGTTTGGATAGATGGTTTGCCACTTTTTGGCCTTTGATGGATTGTACAACATGCTTGATGGGAATTTGGCATTAGGATTCAGAGCACTACTAATATTTCACTTGGTATACTTCTCAAAGGATTTTTTGCAAGATTATGATTCATTCACAATTTTTGATATGTTATCAACTTTTGCACTAGTCTTTGTTATTGGTTGGTACACTTGTATCTAGACTTATGATTAAGTTGGGATTGGGGGGGGTGAGTTTGTTATTAAATTGAATCTAATCATTAAGTCCTAAACCATAAAACTTGATTTTACTTTAAAAATTATAAGGATCGTTTTCAACTTTCTCCCTAACTTGTTCAAGCCGAACTCCATGATGTTTTTAATTAGCTTCTTTTTTTCCAAGGAATAACTCACAAGAAACACTCCAAATAATTCCCCATATTTTATGGATGGTAGATGAGGTAAAATTCCATCTTTAATTATTGATCCTAACCTGGTGGGGACATCAAGTGAGATCCTTTTACATTCTAAGCATAACCACGTAGGGATTTGACCTCGAGATATTTTGCTTGTAATTTACAGCTCTCAACCACTTGAGCTAACCCAATGGGATATGAAGTTAATTAGCTTTATGGATTTGAATAATCATTTTCCCCACTCTTTTAAAAACAAAATAACTATTGGAAAATTTCCTTTCCTTTGTGGAATAACCATCGACAAATGAGACAAAATAATTTTACTCGCCTATGATAGAGAATTTAGTTGTACGATAGTGGATTCATTTGTTCTATATCAACAGGCACTAATGATTCTATTTTTATTTTTTTAAATCTTGGGTTGGTGACAATTAGGGAATGACACTAATATTTTCTACAATGCAATCTATTATCTCATAAATTATTAAGTCATTAAACTAATGTTTTTAAAATTTCACATTTAATATGAACATTAGATGTCATCACATATGAATAATCTAGTACAAAAATTAATTTTCCCTCTGCAATATGTTATAGCATAACATCTTTTTTGGATTTTAATTGTAATATTTATGTTGTGTTTGGTTGTATATATAATTTTTTGTCTTGGTTGTATATATAATTTTCACAACAACATCCATTATTTCAAGGCTACTATTATTGAGTCTATATAGAGGGAATAAGTAAGAGAGGGGAATTTTGGGTTCACTGAGTTGGGAGAATAGTGAATAGAACATTTTTAAATTGAGACAAAAGGACATATACGTGTTCTATGCACAATTTGTTAACAAATTGGAACTACACGGTTATTTTATGTAGCGATGTACAAAACATCTAGTCAAATTTGATTATTGATTGTCCTCTAATCCCTTAAATTCGATTATAATATTAATAAACCAACATATAAATATTAAGTTCAAGCTTTCACATTTTATTCTAACTGTAATAAGAACCTAAAATAAAATCCTTTCTTACATAAAAATCCAAACAAACATGAGAAGCGAGTACCAAATGAGGGCTAAGACCGCTCTGTTTAACATAATCACATCTCTACATGGATTTAACCATGTGACTTGCACTTGGAATTGAGAAACATATGAGGATAAAGTGGTGCAAAAAAACCTATATGAAAACCATTATCAGTAAAGATCTAGAGAAATGAAGTCTTGTTCTCCAATATGGCGAACCTCAAGATTGGGATGAAATTTATGATTTCACATTAAGCATGGGTTTTTGAAATTTCTACAAAAGTTTCCCTAGTGTCCAAAATTTATCACATTTTAATTGCATGTCTCAAGATTATGTCATTATCACTAAATATACTCAATAAAAATCACAAGTTGAATTTAACCTCGTACTTTTATGAATTCAAGGACCATAGCTTTCCTTGGCAACCTAATATTTCTAGAACTACAACCATAGAGAGTTGCACTTCAAGATTATTCATAAATAAGAGCCCATATATATACTTAATATATAATTAGTAGACATGTACTTAAAAAGAAAAAATTATTGTAGATCACTCATAAAGGAATAAATGATGGAAGAGGCCTACAATTTTTTGCTTTATGGCAGTATCCCATAGTCAAAGGTACCATCAAATACACCATCAACAAAAGAAGAACCACTCCCTACAAGTAAGTTTCAACCATGTAAAAGAAAAATAGCATGGAAAAAGATTGAATCTTGATTCTCTATATAAAGTGTAAAAGAAACATAGCACTGGCATACCTACTATATAAATATGTTGCATATCCTACCTTATCGAGTATTGCAAAATTGCATAACAATTGAAATTGAAAAGGTTAATTTACCATTAGACACTAGTTTTGATTCATCTTTTCATCCCATCTACATCATATTCACAACAACATCCATGATTTCAAGGCTACTATTATTGAGTCTATAAAGATGGAATAAGTAAGAGAAGGTGTTTTTGGGTTGTGTGAGTTGGGAGAATGGTGAATAGAGCAATTTGGAATTGAGATAAAAAGGACATATACTTGTGTTATGCATGGTTTGATAAAAAAATGGAACTACACGGTTATTGTATGTAGTAATGTACAAAATAACCAATCAAATTTGATGATCTATTGTCCTCCAATCACTCTAAATGCAGTTATATATTAATAAAAGAACATATAAATATTAAGTTCAATCTTTCACATTCTATGCCAACTATAATAAACACCTTAAATTAAAAAAAAAAAACTTGCTTACATAAAAATCCAAACGAAAATGAAAAGGGAGTATCAAATGAGGGATAAGACTACTCTCTTTAACACAACTTTCAATCACATCTCTACATAGATTTAACCATGTGACCTGCACCTGGAATTGGGAAATATAAGAAGATAAAGTAGTGAAAAACAACCTACATGATGACACCTTGGAAGCACAAAATCATGGATTTTTAATACCAAGTCACATGGCTCATAATTGGAAAACCCAAAGTGGGAATCAACTTGGAAATAAGTCAACTTATTAAAAAAGGGTACATAAACTAAAGAGTCATTTTTGGTGTGTTTTTACAGGTGAGAACGAGTTATAAAGAGTCTTGTATCTACGATTAACACTAACTTCCATATTTCCAAATAAATTTCCAACAATTTCAAATAGTCTAATAAATCTCAAATAGGTCTAGTAGATCATTTCATCTGGGAGGAAGCTAAGTGATTCACTCATTTATCAATCAATCAATTACTATGAAATGGAATCGCAACAAATATATTTTGTACAAAATAACATGCTGGATTCATAAATGCAATATGATGTTGAATCCCCATGATTCAAAAAGAGGGAAGCATACAAAAAAAACCTACACCCTTAGAATTCTAAACTCAAATAATGTTATGCCTTTCCAGGGGCACTTAATTGGGGGAAATAATCATTGTAGGAAACAACTCTGATCAATTTCTAAATAAACCATAAAATAAAATCTCAGTTTTTGGGCTCTAGGAATTTATTACTGATCACAAAAGAAACACATGCATCAATGCAAGAATACCTGGTCTGATTCTCCCCAAGCATTCGACATGCCCAATTTCTCATGGAAATACTTTTTGTATTTGAAATACTTAATATGAAACCTCCATAGCTAACCCCTTGAGCTTGACCTGCTTAAGCTACATCCTCTCAAGCCTTTCAGCTGCCAAGGCATCAAGCTTGTGATGACCTCTGCATTCCAAACCATGATCAGTCCTAATCTTAGCAATGTCACACCCAATACCAACACCTACTAATTTCATTCCTGGATCTTTCAAAATCCCAACTAGGGATTCTGGAATAAAATCTAGATACAACATCTAAATAATCAGACATCCATTATTAATATAGATCTAGAGAAAGGAATCCTTGTTGTTTGATCATTTTAGAAAATTGGGTCATTATTCTAAATCAAACCCTACAATTTCGTGATCTGTTTTTTGTTTAACCTAATTTTGTGCAACGCAGTCATCATCCGTAATGATCGTTTGTGTGGATTTTTCCATGAAGTGAATCTTAATGCAACTTTTTTTTTCTATCCAAAGGAATTTATTCTAATGGGTAGAGCAACAACTCCCCTCAGCATTTTTCAGTGATATATCATTGTTCTATTTTGGCATTGGATATGAGTGTTTCCTCTGCCTTGGGATCGATCACGATTTGCTTATATAAATTGACATGTAAATGTAAATCAATGAAATTTGGGTTGTTCCTACTTTGGTCGACATTTGCCCTCTTCCTTTCTTGTTGATATTTTTTTATCACTGGTGGTTACTTCTTCTGTTTCTTCCATTTGAGTATAGCTCAACCTATCACCCACATTAAGTTGTTCAATGTTACTTTAGTATATGATTGGTTTAGTGATTCTTATTTTTTCTCATTGAGGTTGACTAAATTTTCTTAAAAAAAATATCTTACAATGTTTTATGAATTATTATCCACAAGATAGAAAGGTAACTAAATGAAAAAATAAGAAATTAATACATGCCATAAGAAAAAGAGTCATTGAACATCATACAAATTTATGGAATACTCTACCCAATTCCGTTTAATATATATCTATTTACTCCTAAAATATATTTGAGGTAATCCACTTTATTTTCAGGTCTATGGAAAGGAGTTTAGTTTTCCTTTGAACAATTCTCTACCTTCTTTGCAATTCTCATAATCTTCTTACAGAAAAAAAATATCCATCCCTTCAAAATCAAATTGATACTCTCTTGGCACTGTAGGAAGAAAGAGAAAAGAGAAATACTAAATTTGTTTCTCATTAGAATATTGTTAAATATTGGTTTGAGAAACATTGAATTAGTGGAAATGACTTCCATGTGGGCTATTTTTTTTAAATGGGACAAACTGAATGAGCCTAAATGGAAAAGCTGAAATTTTCAACAATCATGCCTCAACCCATTTTACGTAGCTAAAAATATTGGACTTAGAACATATGGACTAAAAAATATTTTGGGAAGTTGGATCTCCTTCTTTCCAATGTCCAAATGTTGAGAACTTCCATTAACTTATTGTCTTTATGGTAGATAAATTTTATCTTGTAGGTTTTTATTTTAATTTATTTTCATTTAGAAGTTGTAAACTAATTTTATTTTGATTTAGGATATAATTTTGTTGTTTCCATAAGTTAGGATTCCCCTCTTGGTTTTGAATTTTCAATAATTATCAAATTTAAAGGTGAAATAAAGTTTCACCTACAAAATATCAAATTTCCATGCATTTATAGCGTGTTTCTTTATTTGGTAGCATTTAAGTAGTTTGTAGGGTCATGAATTCTACTAACTAGGCATTAGACATATTGAAATGCAATAAGTGTGTATCCCACTTATACCATGGTATCTAAGCTCCCCACCATTATAATCTAAACTATAAAATTATATCATGGTGTCTAAGGCCACACCAATAGCACTCGATGTGTAATGTCATCCTTGCAGTGGGAAGTGACTAACCCATGCTCTTTCACTCATCAGAGAGTTTAGGTGCATGGACAACAAGTACACCTGATACATTGTGTATACATTTTATCTTTTAGATTTTTATTTTACACCATTAACAATTTTTTATTCAATTCCAACATGAGGAAATATTAGAATCATGGTAACTCTTTTAAAAATAATTTCACAAAAGGGATGATTCTTTTTTCTTTTCAAATTGGAGGATATTGGTGTTTTTTTATAGGGGAGGGACCCAAGGGGAAATTTAGAAATTTTCAAACTTATGCATGAGTAGAACCATAAAGAATGGATGCATATGGATGTGAAAATATTATTCACAATAGGATCTAGGAGCTAAGGGAATCCTCACAATTCAAGATTACTCACAAAATATATAGAAAATAGTAGAAAGAGTGAAATTAACACATAGAAATGGTGTCAATAACTGAGTTTATTATGAATTTACAACATGCAAATATGTATGTAACATTTTAGAATAGGGAGAAATTGTTATCCTTTGGAGTAAATTTGGATGCATACATGTGACAGGCTTAGATAGGACCTCAAAACCCCCTTAGGTGGACCAATGAGCTCCCAAAAAACCTCAAATGATCACAAATTCTAGTATGAACATGGATGTAGCATTCTATGACATAAATGAGGGTATTATAGGCGTGATGGAGTGCACGGGTGAGTGGGAGTGGCTCTAGGCAGCAATGAACGGTCCAGAAGTGTCAAAAACCACCCGAATACATGCATGAGCGCCTCTAGTCAACCAATTTCCTAGATTTAAGGGATGGGGAGCACACCAAGGACTGAACAATCATTAAAGAGGGAGAATGTGTAACCAAAATCATCAAATGTGGGATATTTGGTGCACTTATGAGTCCAAAACACCAAAAGAACCAAGGTTGACCAACACAACCTTATTTTGGACCATATAACATAAGCATGAGACTAATGAAAATGTGTCCTATGTGTATGAACATGGTACTAAGGTATTATAATGCTCTAACACCCATCCTTATGCCTGAATTAGTGCAATTAAATCACATTATTTAGGCCTTGGAAACTAAGGCTCAAGTCACCTCTTACAAAAATTGATTAGTCCATATAACCAAGGTAAGGAGGAAAACCTCATGGGAACAAACCATCCCCTCTAAAATGGACATGGATGAAAATATGAAAGTGAATATCAGCCATCACCATGTGTCACTCACTCCAAGAAGGGATCTTAGATAGGTGAATTTCTTCTCTGTGAAGATCTTGGTGAAGATGTCAGTAGTTTGCTCTGCAGATGGTAAATACTAGAATGATATCAGCTGCTCATGCACCAAGCTCATGATGTAGTGCATGTGTATCTTAATGTGTTTGATACTCTGTATCTACACTGTATTAGTGGAAATATAGTCCATTCATGGTGGCAAACAATCATGTAATGAAAAAGTTTCAAAGTTTTCTGTTAGATATTCCAGGCGAAAAACATGATGTTCTATATTTCCGATTAAGGTAAATGAAATTTAGCACTAAGAACCCTACTATTTCTTCCCGTGCAATAAACCTCAATATCTTCTGTAATATCCCTTGAATTGAAATTCATAAATGATCCTGACGAGATCACAATTTCTCTGTCGAATGAGGATATTCGAGAACTCAATACTATCGAAAAACTCTTTTGGGCATCAACACAAATTATGGACTCCTACCTTTAGTTTGGCAATTGATCTTCAAACTTCATCCAGAGTAGCTTTAAGATTTAAAGTTAGAGTTTTATAGTTAAAAAATAAAAACAAATTTTAAATTTTACTAACCAATATCTACTAATCTCCATTAATTTTTTTTAAATGCTTAGGTGAATCCACTCTATAGAATTAAATTTTCATAAATTCCACCTTCTGGTATCAATTGCAACTTGCCTGCTTTGTCTTCACAATTGTCGTCTGAGGCTATTTCCCGATGAAATCCAATAGCGAGTTCACTAATGTTATGCATACATGATAAGCCTCAACATGCATGAACTCAGTGACTGGAGAGACACAACTTCTTTGCAAATTTTAGAGGAAGTACTTGACAAACAAATGAAAGAAGTTGATTTTAATATAATTCCTCTGTTATATACCTTTACTGTAAAGTTCAGTATTACAATTGCTGATTATTTATGTTTTAATTATCATTTATTCATATTAGTTCAAAATTCAAAATAAACAAGTATTAAAAAAAGAATATAAAAAAAAAAATAGTAGCTAACTAATGAATGGATAACTAGTAGCAATGTAGGGATAACTCATAGTTGATGAATGGATAACCAACAATTCATGGCAGAAAACTAGAAGAATGTGAGATAAAAAATAAAAAGAATATAATAACTGATACTTGATAAATGGATAACAAGAAGAATGTCGGTGATAACATGTAGCTAGGCATGGATAGCTCACACTTGAACCATTTAACTAGAAGAATATGAGGAATACAAAAATTGTTTCAATTCCATAACTATCTCTCAACCATTTGATCCCTATGGATGTGATCCAACCACAAACTATGTCGGTGTGCTAGTTATTTGAGATTTGGGGTGCACTCTGGCCTGTGCCTTTTCATATACTAACCATTTTGAGATTTGGGGTTGACTAAGGCCTATGCTTTTTCATTGCGGGCTCTACAGCCAAGTATGAGGGAGATCTTGTATAGATATTAAATATAAAACCATTAAAAACAATTCAAAAAACCTAACCACAAATGCATCTTTTCAAAAAAACTTTGTAAACCATGTCAACAATAAACTAAAGCAAAAATAATAGAACATCCACAACATAAATTTCATGGAAAATATATACTCATTACTGCAAGTGAGTGGCATATAAAAAACTACCATATTTAGAACCTTTCAAAAAATTGGCTCCATGTAAATTTCCATTGCCTCTTGAAGATCATGAAAAAACTCCAACTCAGTTAAAAAATAAAATAATTTCTATGTAATTTTTGATCCATTGGAAATATTATGATCATGTTATGCTCCTTTGAACAACTTGTAAACATCAAATATTTTGTTACAAATAGGGGAACAACTAATGCTTAAAACTGTTCATTAATTTCTTGGGTATAGTTTTTTTAGTAGAATCCAAAATAACAATATTATCATAACAATGAAGAATATGCAACACAATTTCATCAATACCAAGAGGAGACACATCATGCTTAATAAAACCTTCATTCTGTTGAACTATCTCTTTAGATTCTATTTCAAGAATGCCAAATCTGAATTCACCGATTTCTTGAAAATCGTGTTCAACTGTTGAGAGGAAATAAATATTTGTGAACTAATATGATACCTCATCATAATCTAATGAATAAGATGCATAACTATCATAAACATGTTCGTTTCTGCAAATTTATGTGCAATTTGGATTAGAAATATGCTGGACTTTAAATATTTTTCATACTCATCATATATGGCTTAATTGTCATTAACAATGATATGATTGTTTTCTTGACACTGCTAATAAGAAACTTCAGTAAAAAAAAATGCCTCTAGATTCCCAAGTAATCTATCATCATCAAGATCATTATACTCATCATAGATAGGTGGATCATAAAAACCTTTGTTTCTTGTCAAGAATGATGATCATAATTAAAAACAAGTTGCTAGTTTTCTTGAAATGATTCTTCAATAACATGAACTTCATTATAATTTGGGGAAACTAATTCACAATTAGTTTGATGGTGCTCATCTAGACACAAAATTATTTAAAATAATTCAAGGTAGCAGCATGAGGATGTACCATCTCTACTTCTTCAATTGCTGATTATATGTGGTCTTTAATAAACACTAACTTCTCATAAGAACCTAGATCAATATGACCTTGATCATGTGAATAACTAAAATCATTTTCTGAATAATTGTTACATATATCAACATTAATAGCTTGGATAAGTTCTTCATTAGTAAATTCATCTTCCTCGTTGTTATAAGAACACTCTTCTCTATGCTGAAAACTTGAATGAAATTCTTCACAACAATTTTCAAATAAAAGTTCAGTTGGAAAATTTAGTTTACAGTGATTATGAAAATGTAATGAAATTATTTCAACGATAAAATTCTAGAAAAAGGTATAGATATGTACCATTGTCAATAATTTATGTCAAGGGAAATACATAAGGAATTCTTCATTAACACATCTTCATGGAGAATACGAAACGGATACATAAGTTCATGAAACATAAAAAAAAATCTCTGTAGGGTTGTGGTCTTTATCATCTCTGAAAATTGGAATGAAAATTTCCCATTCATCCATAATAGAAACATCATTTGGAAAAACATGGACAACAAAAAAATTTATAAGAGAAAACCTTGCATCTACTATAGCATTCATTCGAGAATCAGACGGCATTGACATTATGAACTAGTGAATTTTCTAGTGGATTCTTTGGCCATGGAGCCTCTAGGTGAAATATCTCTAGTCAAATTTGTGTATGAATATCACCATCAAATTCATATCTAATCATGGTCATTCTCCTAGGGGAAATCTTGAATTTCATCCCTAGAAATGACGCCAAAAGATGTTAGCACTAAAATTTGTCATTTGACTACTTGAAGGGAAAGTTTAGCACACCTTTAGCTTGGGATAACATTAGTCTGAGAGTTGTTTAGTTTTGAAAGGTAGGTCAATGCCACAAGGTATTAAAGTATATTATATTTAAAGCTTAATGGTATCTAACAAAAAATGTAAAGTCTCACAATTCCTTGGCATCTTACTCAGAGATCAAGCCAAATATAAAACAAAGAAAAGAACAAGGAATTTGAATGCAAAGTAAAGTTAGCTTAACATTCACCAGAAGATATTTTGATCTTTAAACATTGTTTAGAAGATATAAATCTTGCACTTAAAGCAACTTGCAAACTTAGGAATTAGAAATGGAATCATAAATGTTATTAGATTTGAATTATGAAGGATCATTAATGCACTACAATAACTTTTTTGCATTTAAATAAAATAAATACGAACATAGGAGAAGAAATACACAATCTAACCAATGTGCAAATGACTATTGAACATGAAAATTCATTGTTGTATTGGATTCTAGAGAAGATATACACATAGGAATATTGCTCCTTATGACCCCCTACGTCTCTCTAAGAGGAAGAGATTCCACTCTCTTCTACATTTAAATTATCCAATTTATAAAAATTAAAAGACTCAAGATGTTACAAGTTTTGTGGAATAAAATTTTGATAATAAACTAAAGATAGAAATCATCAATGATTTCTTGGAGGAAATTAAGGATAGTTCAAGTAAAATTCTTTGAAATTCGTGATCTTGAGACATTTAGATGATGAATCGGTGTTTAAAAAATGATCGCAATATTTTTTTGCTAAATCTCGTCTTGTATGGACCCTAATTTCTCCCAGACCATTGCAAAATTTTTAAAATTTCCCTCAATTAAGATAAATCACCACACTCCCAAAGGGGTTTTTAACAATTTTTGAAGATTCCTTATGGTTTAGTTGGAATTCAATTCCAAAATATAAGAACCAGAAAATGACAAGAATAATCAACATGTCTTTTACTGCTTCTGTATAAACCACCTCTCACCTTCTATAGACAAAAGAGAAATGTGGGCTATTTAAGTTCCTGAGATACTCTGATAATTAATCCACTAAGCATGGCCTGGTAACCATCAAATATTTGGAAAAACCTATGTTTATTGCTTGTTATATCCTTGAAGACATTGAAAGAACTTATAACAACAAAGATCCTAAATTTTTTGTTTGAATTCAGGATTGTAACATCCCCCTTACCCAATCTAACTATCGAGAGGGAACATTACATAGATTCGGACCAATTTACAAATTACAAATCCATTCTTGGACCATTTTATTATTTATGCACATAATATTTGCACCCATTTCCAATTGGCATGATAAGCCAAACACAAATTCCAAATAAAATATTTACATCATACATGCATATCCATTCACTAGCCGAGCCTTGCCATTGAGCTTCGCACTAGGAAGCCATAGTAATATATTTATATCATTTACATAATTTTGTTCAAATTAATACAAGGAAAAAGTAGGGGTATCACAAGGATAAACATCGAGTATCATGCCATGAGGCTAATAATGCACTGGATTTCTGCCTTTATGGGGTGCCATAACTAAGTATACAATATGGCAGCTGAAGAATGAAATATCGATAAGGTGTTTCAAAACATAAGATGGATGTGGAGATTAAATTGCTTTTTTGAAATAATTCTTTTTCCTTTTTTCAGAAAAGAAATATAAATCATTCGATGAACTGTATATTAATCATTTCACGTTCCTAATCAATTGGGTCATTGATTGTGATAAGAGACACTCGTCCATTAAATTAATGGGATTCTGCAGTGCTTCCATACTTATAGAATTGAACCTTTGTTGTATAATTGAGTTTGATTCTTTAGCATTGAATTATTACCACAATAACCTTTTTCTATAGAATTCTAGCTCATTTTAGTGGAATCTATAGACTCAATTTCCAACTGAAAATAATAGATAAAGTGGGCCTCGTTCATGCCTTGAATAATCAAATCCTAAATCAAAAAATTCATGTCCATGTACAAAAGAAACCTAGTTGATCAAGCATCCATGTAACTATGTATGAATCCATCGATAAGGCCTTCATAATAACATGGCTTCCAAAGAATGATGCCACATACTTAACCATCCAAAATTTACTTTTTTTTTTTTAATCTTAATCTTTGGTCGCTTCCAACACCTTTGTGCAAGGTGGATTGTTTTCCCACATATATTCAATGGCTAAATATCAACACATTGTAATTCATGATGTCCAACTTGGTGACAATGTTGGCACTATTTAGGTACACCATCCAAATTATCATCATCAATTTCATTTCCATCATTATTTTCTTCATGTTACTCATCTTGATCATCAAGTTTGGGTACTTTCATCTAACTTGTTATCAATAATATGCCTTTGTAAATCATCATCAAGAAATACAATACTCACAAATTTCACGAGTTTGGACTAATTAGGAATGTGAACAAAGTCAAACTCGGTCTTGTCATATCTTAGGCAAAATTTGTTCCTCTTGAATTTCAACTCTTCCTAAAGTATTATAGAATTACCTTCATTTTCAAACTTATCCTTAGCTACCTTAATCTATTTATCCATGGTATTTTCTATCAGCTTAGTGTTTTCACCCTATTCATTATTTATCTCCATAATGCCTTCATCAAATTCATATGACTAATTCATAGCTAGATGGTCCTCGATATACTATTGTTCACTTTCCAAAAATGTTAATCGAAATAATGGATTACGTTGAAGAAGTATGGTTTTAGAATCTTGTCGAAAAAATGCAATTCATTATTTATCAAGGTATTATGAGTTTTGAGAATATCAATATTTTTATGCATAACTTATAGACAATATTGGTCAATCATTGAGTGAATGTTTGCTTATTTGAATTGTTGTTCCATGTGCAATGTTGATTAAAGTGTGCATAATATTGAACAAATCTTTGATGTTCACTCACATCCTGATTTAAAGAATTGATTTACATATCCAAAACAATGTGTCACAAATAAATACCTTTGGTCCCCCTATTCAATGTCGGGCCAGATCAAATGACTCTAATTACAAGCCACAAAAAAAATTCAAAGACTTTACCAAAGAAATTTTGTAGATGACCGTATTATGCAATATGCGTCAAATTTGCGACCAAATTTTTCGTGAGGTTCAAATCGTGGCTTTCCTTTGCTTTCCTTCTTAGATTGATAATATTATTTCTTTTATTCTTGTATTTGTGTTTTTATAGAATAGTGTGCATGTTCTTGATTCATTATACGTCAGAGAGTTTCTCTCTAGAAAATAAAAATAACACCATGCACCAATATCCACAAGGTCAAACTCCACCATGAACCAATAGACGAGGCACACAGACAAAGATTCTACGACCCCTTTATTAAATTTTTGGTGGATTTAGGGCACAATATAAAAAAATGTATTTTTTTAAGTATCTTCTGATAACGTTCAAAGCACTTTAAGGTCCCAAACTCCAAACTTGAAAACATTATTATAATTAAAAGTAAAAACTACTCTCAATATAATAACTTGCACAAAATAAACCCATTGTGACTTCCAAACCACCTTACAACTCCCTACAATTTTGTAATGTTCAGAGATTAAATCTCTATGAATTTTGGTTTAAATAACATCTAAAATTACAATGCATTTTATATCATGAGGTAACTCTATAACCCCCTTCCAATCATGGATCACTAAGAATTTAGAAAATGGAGACCTTTAATATTTTAATTCACTGCGACCAATAAAAAAATATTATAATCCCTTATAACCTCTTAAATTAATGTTATAAATGTTATAAAGTACAAAAAATTATAACTCCATACAAATAATCATTTTGAATACAAAATTCCATTATATAGATTTATATATCAATTTCAAAAATATTTCATATATTTCTCAAATTTCAATCACAATACTCCCTATAGTTTAACCATAATACTTTTCCAAATTTAAAGAAAAGTATTTTGTATAACTCCATGATCTTAAAAGTACTTTGTTTTGTAACCCTCAAATTGAAAAACTACTAATTTCATCTAAGCTTCGATTGTTTTACCAAAAAATTAGAATTATACCACTACACACAAAGGGAGAAGTAGTCGAAGATAGACAAATCAATATGTATTTAGAAATTAAATATATCTATAGTACAACATCCAATAACCACCTTTAACGCTCCACAAAACTAACCCAAGATAACAATAAGGTGGTTTAAGAATTAATGACTAGCCAAATTGCTAACCATGGCAAATAGGCGATGATGTCACTTAAATCTATTTGGAGTACTTAATAGGAAAGTAAGAATATGAAAACTTAAAAATCATGGTTCTGAAATATTGTGGAGTTGAAACATATGGGCATAGAATAAGTAGAATGTTTTCCAATGAAATTCCAAATAATCTTTGTTTGAGGGGATTGCGATGTCACTTGAAATGAGGAAAAAATACTCATTAGGTAGGTTGTGACTATTAAAAATCCCCATATTTGAGAAGTAATTTCTTCATTGAACTTTGGATAAAATTGGGATTCTTCAGGGTTCACATGATATGGTTGAGGGAAAATCTCTCCAACTTAGATATGCATCCTTGTGACTTTTTATGATTCTTTGGGCATAATTGGTGATGATCTTCTAATCATATGTATGCAAAATTAGAAATGGACCATATGGGTCACGAAGTGGATATGGGTTTGATCAAGCTTACTACTAAAATGAACAAAATAGAAACACTATAAGAGGTTAGCCCCCAATTAGATTGCTTGATATATCATATAATGTCCTAGAGCTAAATTCCTATCCAACAACATTTAACCGTTGAAAGGATTGTCCAGCATGGGCGAATGGGTTTGATTAAGGGTCGATTCATGCTAAACATGCTTATTAAACATGGAAAAACATTGAAACAGTAAGGGGACCATTGAAAAGGATCCCTTCTTGATGATTTACTTTGATGAAGGTGCAACATGGTTGAAAAAATTTCCATCCTTAATATGATCTTTTGGTCAAGTTTTGGAAGTTTTTTTACTCAAGTAGTGGGTAGTCTCGAGTATTTTCTCAAATGCATCAACCAAAGTTTATATTCATGGTGATTTTTCATAGGTGATTCCACTCCAAATATCCCTCAAGAAATGATTGAAGCTTTAGCACCTTGATTACATGACAATTCTATTTCCACGTATCCATTTGGTTATCTTCTTGAAGCTACTCAAATGTAAGCAAAGGTTCAAGGCATTCTTCTTTCAAATGATGTACAATTACATAATTTTCCTTTTTTAACCAATCTAATCTTAGCCCCAATCCCACTCAAAGCTCTATGGAAGGAAAAATGCAATATACATAGACATCTATGCTAAAGCATTCGATAATGGTTGATTAAGGAAAAGACACAATTTGTTGATTAGGAAACTTTCCTATTTGATTTTTTTTTAAGTAGAAGAATATTGCACAAGGTCAATTTTTTAGATACTTGGATATTGTCTTTGGAATTGATACATCTCTAAGGGACTTGTGGTATTAGGTCTTGAACAAGTTTGGGGGAAGATTCCAAGATGGTTTCCCTTATACATACCACTTGCAAGAAGGATAACTATTGTATAATTTATTTGACAATCATTCATATGGAGAAGTAGACATGACTAGAAGTATTCAATGGTTCTCATGCGACATTTATAGTTTTCCAATGAAGGTTGGCCCAATTCTCAGTTTAATTGATATATGATACTAGGGAGCAATTTTTTTTTTTAGCAATGGAATGGATTGTTAGGGTGATTAGTGCAATGGATCTTAACATATTATTGTACAACATTGCATTCAAAATGATACATATCTAGCGGATATAAACATAAATTAGGAATTTGTAATATAGTTGGTAGTGGTGTTGCTTTCAAAAAATTTTGATTTGCAAAGATTGATATTTAATGAGAAAAGAACTACACTTAAAGTTTGGATTTCCCCAAAAGAGAATGGGATATCAAGATACAATCTATCTTAATTTTGGACCTTTCGTTCAGATAGCGAACAAAGTGGTTTAATCCTTTCATGAACAAGAGAGAATAGCCTAGAAGGCTCTATGCATATTAGCAGAATTGTGCAACAAAGAAGCCACAATTGGTTACTTTGGAAGTTTGAAAATATTTTTCAAAAAGGCTACAAGCCACTTACAAACACACATGGGTAAAGCTTTGCAATATCAAACCTTACTCCATCCAATTCAAGATTAATTACTTGTAGATCAAGTTGAAAGGATTGAAAATGTTCAAATGGAAAAATATTATGGGAAAAAAATATAAAGAGCTCAATTCTGAGATATGGCCAAAACACCTAGTTTTAGAGAAACTTAACAAAAAGGGAGCCATGACATTAAAACCATGTGTAAGACATGTTGTAATAACACAAAATCTTGCCCTTCTTGAATACCAAGGTATTTGGTTGGTTGGTTCTTAATAACAACTCATCAACTTAAGATAAGTCCCACCACTGAAGTGTAACAAATGCTTGATATGCAATTTCCTAGCAAGTATAAATAGGAAAACATGAGTTTAGATTGACTTTTCCATTGTCTTTGTAGCCCCTTTCACTAGAAAAGGATCATTCTTGGGGACAATTGAAGAATTTCTTAGAATGCAATAAGATTTATATAAGCATCTACCTTGCGAATGACAATGGTGCCATAACTAGTGGAGATGCCACCTCCTTTCCTCTAGGTTAAGTTACACCATTTAGATATTTTTCAAATCCTCATTTTCAGCCAAAATTGACATGGTTAGAAAACATGTATTCCCTTAAGTTCAAGGCCAATATAGAGAATGTTGGCTCTACTTGCCTATATAAGGAGGGGTACTTTGAATAATAAAACAATCACAAGGGGCAGCAGGGGGGAAGGGGTTCTCATCACCCCGAATGGAAAAATGGAAAAGACTTACTCTTAGGGTCTAGGATGTGAAACAAACAATGTATCGAAAGTGATGGCCCTCTGGAAAGGCCTCCTTCTAGCCAGAAACCAGGGTATCAATGAGTTGATAGTGCTCATATATTCAATATTAATAATCCAATCTCTCTCTAACAACTCATTACCATCTCAGATGAAGATCCGACAGCTGATTAGGAAAATTCAAAGTCTATCTAATTCTTTTCATAAAATTGGTTTCTTCCATGTCCTAAGGAAACTCAATGGTAAAGTAGATCATGTAGCAAATACAGCCCCTACCCTCAGCAAAGGACTCCTAGTGAAGAATGATTCTAGCACTTTTTTCCAAATCCCATAGGACCAAGGATTATGGTCCTTGGGGCTCGCGACATGCTCCTCCCATGTGGTGCATGGTGCTGAGCTCCTCAACTCATGGTGAATCTACTAGGCTGAGGTGGGTGCGTGGGTTGACACATGCAAACTGATCCCAAGTCTTAAAGGGCGAGTACGACTGCGGGTCTCGTCCAATGCAGTGACCAGTTTATGAATGCACCATGTCCCATCTCCCGTGCGTGAAGTCTATGGCGGATCGTCCGACAAATTTGGGAGCAATGATTACGAAGGGTGGTAAGGTTATAATTCAGGGCTAAGGATTGCTGGTTCATCTGCACTAGCAAGGATTTCACTGATATTATTGTTATTTAGGTTGTCCTCACCAAAATGGAAATGTCCTTAGAGTCCACGACGTCTTCTGCACCAGTCCACTCCATTGAATATGATATCAAGAACATAAGGAAGAAGATCAAAAGGATGAATCGATACCTCAACAGGATGGATACTGAGGGAGGGGATTGTCTGGAAATAATTGAGAGGGATATGGTTCAACTGAGAAATGAATTTTTTTGTTCTATCTCCCTAACCAAACAGGCACTGACATGGATGCTAGAAGACTTGGAAATAAAATCTGAAAAGATGGAACTGAATGTGGGGAAATTGGAAGTTATTGCGTTCACGGGTTCTTCTTCTCGCCATGACGAGACAACAAATTGATTCAAGTTCTCATAGGAAGTTTTTTTTTGGTTTATCTATATAAGTTTAGTTGTGCACAACATGTATCTAGAAGTTTTTCTTTGTCTCTCTATGTTGAACTATATGGGCACTAGAGGTAACAACCCAAACTCTATAAGGGCTGTAGTTTTTTGAATTTTGAATGCCACTTATGAAGGGCATCTATGCACTCCGTGGTACTGTTTCAGTGGTTACATATACTGTTTCAAGGGAATCTATGTACTCTGTGGTACTATTTTAGTTGTTACACCATTGTTTTATATAAATATCAATCTAGCCATTTATGTTTAAAAAAAATAAAACAATCACATCTTGGCTCAATAATGTATGATAAAATATAGAAACTAAATATAAAACAATTAAAATAAACACACACACAACAACATATAATTTTTGCAAGAACCAAAATGTTGTTGTAAACTATTTCAAAAATAAACTAAAACAATAAAACATCCTAACACTAAAACTTACAAATAACATATAAACCAATAATATAGTTTATTGTAACCCTGGTTTAAAAACATCATAAGATTACCTATTCATTTTCATTTTCTAAAACAAATCAAGCAATATCATAGTCTTTATAAAATTTTAATAATAACTAACTATAACATAACATAACATAACAAAACAAAACAAAAAGCATAAAAAAAACTTCAAATACAACACTCCATAACAAAACAAAACAAAACAAAACAAAAAACTGTCACATGCATAAACAACTTCAAATACAACACTCCCACATTTATATTTTATGTATGCGTTTTTGAAATTAGAAACCTCAATTCTGGTCTTTCTCACGAAAACCTCAATTCTGGTCTTTCTTAAAAAGTTTATATCCCGCCTTTTTCTTCACTCGACGCGCCAATCCTGTCCGTTGGAACTGACAAAAGCTTCGGCGCGCTTACTCTATCTGTTCAATAGAGACGCGCGCGCCGCATGGGCTTATGAATCTGAAATATTCAGACATTTTCTTCTCTTTGTATGTGACAGAGGAAGAAGTTGGACAGGATAAGATATGGATTTGGAACTACTTCTACAACGCTATGCTCTGCTCGACGCCGGAACCGACTGTGTTCTACTTACTCTGGAATGACCTTTGCTTGGAGTTTAATGCCCTGAATTTAAGAGTGATAGAGGAATAAGGGAGAATGAGCTATGCTGTGGGACCTGCCTTGTTCGAACAACCTTTTCCCTGATGGAGATCAGTGCTCTTTGTTAATAATGGTAGGTATTGCTCTAATTGACTTCTTTGTATTCATTTAGAGATCTCCACCATTTTGTATGTAACTGGAAAATACTCGCAGCTCATCCATTTTTTTTTGGAAGCCCTTCCCCTTCACGAACAGCGAACAGCTGAAACAAAGCTTTCCCACCATCTCTAGGGCTATGCAAACCCTTTATTGGAACATTTCCAAGGTAAATGTACAGATGGGATGAAGCTTTTTCTCGAGTGCTGGGCAAACCCTTTGTTAAAACAAGTTTCCAAGGCAACTGTACAGTTGGGATACAGCTTTTTCTCAAGTGTTGTACAAATCATATTGAAACAATTTCTGTAATTGACTTCTTTGTATTCATTTAGACATCTTCATCATTTTGTATGTCATTGCAAAATTGTTTCCTCAATTCCTTTTTTGAGTAACCCTTCTCCAGTCTTGACTATTCCTGTCTCGTTCACAATTGATACAATACCAAACTAGCTTGCTCTCTTGTCCATTTTGTGCTAAGTCTATGTCATATAATGATCCTTAAATTACATTAATTCACAGAGACAAACGGTACAGCTCGGATGAAGCTTTCTGTCAAGAGCTGTGCAAACCCTTTATTGAAACAATTGAAAAACATTTTTGAATAGTACCTGTATCTTTATTGCTCTATAACGGAATCAACTCCAACTAGCTTATATGCTAATTGTACTACCTGCTGTAAAATCCTTTTGTTTTAATTTTGTTTGAATGAAAAAATATCAATTTTTTTGCTTGCTTTCATTTTTGTTTGGATGAATGTGCTTGTTTGGAAAACAATAATGATCATAATTGGTCATTGCTGCTTTGTCAATATTCAAATCTTTATGACAGATACTAAAATTTCAACCAAATTTGACTTAATTTATCCATTGATAAAATACTACATTTTGAAAAACACGTACACTTTTCAAACTTGAGATAATTCTCACAATTTTATTTTTATAGTTATAGAAATCTTTTAAACATAATTTTGTTTTATGGATACTAGTAAAGTCAACCAACATTTTTAAGTATTGTTTGGTAAAACACATACACTTTTCAAACTTAGAGATAATTCTGACAATTTTAGGGTTATAGAAATCTTTTGAAGATAATTTTGTCTTATATATACTGGTAAAGGTCAACAAACATTTTTAAGTATTGTATGGTGTCTAAGTTTTATAGAAAGCATAGTTTCCTTAGATGTATGGTATGGGTATCATGTTTTTATAGGAAGCATAGTTTCTTTAGGTGCATAGCTTTATTAAAAATTAAATCATATAAACATAAAAAGATATGACATGATAATAAAGTAAATAAATGAGTTTATATCTTCTTTATAAATATATTTGTATTTTAATAGATATTTATTAGATATATTTCATAAAACTATCATTTCATTAAAATAAATAAAACTCTCTCTATATATTTTTAATATAAATAGTCAATTATTTTATAAAGTAAATAAGATATATATATATATATATATATATATATGAATAGTCAATTATTTTAAAGTATTTAGAGAGTTGTGTGCATTTTGCTGAGAGGGAGATGGTTATTGTGAGCCTTTGTTAGAATAATCTTAAACTTTCCTGAAAAGTTTTGAACTAAAGGTCAATTGTTTTTTGCTTTTTGTGATATTCTTAGAGTACAGGAAGATTGTTCTTATTGTTATTTGTGATAGTGTAACTGCTATATTTTTGATACAAGGTTGTTAGAAAGATTTTGTTTGAAGAGTGTAAGCATGCTACTTAAAGCATGTGAAAAATGTTGGATTAATTTTTTTTATTTTTTCCAAAAAAGGTATTGTATGTTAAATAAAAAAAATTATTGAATTTTTAAATAAATTATGGATATATATTTTCAATTTAGTTTTTTAAATGTCATTTACTATCAAAAAGTTTTTAGTGTTGGAAAACAATTATAGTGTTATAGCCAAAGGAAAGTTGTATGAACCCTTTATTGAAACCACTAGAAAACACTAGTAGACTTGTAGCTAGACATTGTTTTTCTATACATGGAGAATATTTTTTGTTTTAATTTTATTGTGTATTAGCATGCCCTATTTAAATTACCATGCCCTGTATGAAAAAAATCATGTAACTTGAGTTCTTTTAACATGTAACTTGGGTGCTTTCAAGTGCATATANGAGTGTTAAGGATAGAGAGAGATCGATATTAGGCGTGGAGAGAAAGAGAGAGAGGGGGGTGTTAGGGGTAAGTGGAGTGAGAGAGACAAAAAGATCTAGGTGGGGGGTGTTAAGGGGTTGAGGTAGAGATAGAGAAGGGTAAGTGGAGTAAGGGAAAGGGAGAGTGAGAAGGGATTAGTAAATATTATGGGGAGGAGGGGAAAGAGAGAGAGCTAGAGAGAAGGGTACGTTGGACAGAGAGAGAGGGGCGGCATGAGGAGAGACAAAGAGAGAGGGAGGTTTGGCATAGGGAGATAGAGAGGGGGAGTTCAAGACCCAATCATCCAAGAAGGATTTCCAAGATCTAGCATACCACCATTTGTATGCTCTAAGAAGTATTCACTTCATTATATTGCAAGACGGGTTCAATAGACTTAGAAAAGGGTTTCAATACCTTCTCCATGGTTTCCTTACCAAGTACAAGTACAAGTGGACTTTATTAATAAGAGTGTGGTCTTCATGACTCAACCATATCCAAGAGTTCCATGACCCCAAGTTTTTGTAAGTCTTTTCCCTAGTCATTCACTTAGTTTTCCATATCATCAACAATGTCCATCAAGCAACAAGCAGAGGCTTCAAGGATTTTGGAGGGCATTAAGGTCTTCATCAAGTGGAACCTATCCAGTTTGTGGGCTTCATGACCCCATCATTTGGCTTAAAAAATGTACAATACCAAAAAATGTATTTTTATGAAGTATCTTTTGATAATGTTCAAAGAACTTTAAGATCCCAAACTCCAAATTGGGAAAAATCCTTATAACTCAAATTACAAATTACTCTCAATATAATAACTTGCACAGAATAAACCCCTCGTGACTTCCAAACTACCTTATAACTCCCTACAATTTTGTAATGCTCATAGATGGGGTCAAGAATCTCATGACAATGAAATTTAATTTATGAACATAACATATTTCTAAATTTCGGATTTTGCTATTAATTACTATTGACTGTTTGGCTGATTTAGAATTGTGTTAATCTAGGTGTGGTTGTCCAAGTTTTGGCAGCAAGTGGAAATTGATAGGGGATACGTGCTTCCACTTATAAGAGCCAAATAATATGTGGATGACCTCACGGTTGCGAAATCTAATTTCTGCAGGAAAACATAATTACAAATTCATATTTTTATTTGATTACCAATGTTAATGATTGTTTGATGTTTAGGAATCATGACAGGTGAGATGATGAAAACATGCCCTTGAGGAAAATGTTGGCTATTGAACTAAAAAATTAAACAGAGTGATAAGTGTGGCTTGGAAATGGTTGATACATGCCTGATGAACCTAGTTGGCATACTAGCCCGACATTGGATTAATTGGATGTTGTGGTGCAGCTAGCATGTTGGCTTGAGATCTGTTTCATATGTATTCACAGGTGATATGAGGCTCGCAAAAACTGGATACCTTATGATGCACACCTTTGAAAGCATGCAAAGAGGTGGTACACTCAAGAGTTTGAGTACCATCCTTGTGTGGGGTGGGGCAGGTCTTGTCACTTCCATAGTTGTATAAAATCAAATTCGGATACTTGTGGAGCTAAAGAAGATGCTTATGCAAATAAGCATTCGATTTGTTTAGCATCTTCTTGTTGATTTTATGTGATTATACATGCATGATGTTGCAGATTAAAATTGTTAATTTTAAATGAGATGCCAAAACCTCCTTATGCAGGACACCCTGGTTACCAAAAGATGATAACAACTATCAGGAAGAAATTCTTTTGGCCCATAATAAAGGTAGATTTAGTTGATTATCTATTTAAATGCTTGGGGTGTCAAGAGGTGAAGGTCGAACATCGACACCCAACAAGTTTGTTACAAATTTTTCCCATTCCTGAATGGAACTGGGAGGTAATATCCTTGGATCTCATCACAGGTTTTCCATTAACACAAAATCAACATGATTCAATTATGGTTGTAGTAGAATAAGTTAAGCAATTCTGCTCTTTTTCTTCTATGAAATCAACTTATAAAGTTGTCAATATGGCATAGATATCCCCTAAAAGAAGTATTTTGACTTTGTGGAGTACAGAAAATAGTAGTTTTTGACTGAGATGTTAAGTTACATCCAACTCTTTGAAATATTTCTTACAGGGTTAGAAACCAAGATGAGCTTTGGCACTAGTTATCACCCTGAAACAGATGGAGCAATAGAAGGAACAAGTCAAGTCACCAAAGTCATGCTAAAATGTGGAACATGTATGCAATTCTAGATAGGAAAGAAACATTACTTCGGAACTGGGTCGTCACTTGGGTGATGGTGCAATGGAAGCACTCAGCCTGGAGGACGTGACTTGGGAATTAGAAGAAGTTTTGCGAAAGAAGTACCCTTGTTTATTTTTGAAAGCTATGAAAGAAGACTAAGAAAACTGTGGATAGTGTTGCAATAACGAGGTGAGGATGTAATATCCCCTAGCCAATAAACATTTTCATGTAATATTTTAATTTACTAATTTTTTTGAAGATTGGTTGGTTTTGGAAACTGCCAACAGGTCCTTGATGGACAGATGTAATCAAAACGTTTTATTTGAATGAAACAATGAATAATGGGGACAACCATGTTAAATGAGGGAAATATGTGTGTGAGAGTGGGGGAGGGTAGAAGGATTAGCCCCAATAAGTACAATAGGTGTCAGAATGCCATGATGGTGTAGGGCACGCCTTGGAAAAAGAGGAAACATAGTGATTGATGGAGATTCCTTTGGGAATGGGTTGTAGCTCCAAAACACCTAGAATCAAAACTATAAAGAGGGGAATACGCAAGGAGGAAATGGCGTCATGGAGCATGAAGGAAAGTAGAAACCCTTGTGGGTGAATACTCTATGCTAGGAAGTGGTTTCGCATTGAGAAACTAGATCTGAGGTTGGTAACCTTTGCTCTCGGCACATATAGTTAGTTCAGAGGTGATTGAGGACAGAGAACATATGTGCCTAATCTATGGTTGGGTGGAATGTGGATGTTCCCTCTTCAATCAAATCTCTTTGCAAACAGGTTCCATTACTGTGTTCATGTTTCTGCAAATCTATTGAGCTCAGGATATATCTGTATGTGTATGAATGTGTGTTCCAATGTCCATAAAATGATAATACCAGTTCTTAGGATGGATGGATGTGTTTCTTAGGAGGTGGTGTGATTCCCCTGCGCTGGTTTAAGGGACTGCAACTTGCATTTATTTTATGGCTTGATAATGGTGTAACACTCATGCTATATATTTGTATGGCTATGAATGGATGGGTTATGAAGTTTACTAATGGGGGAAAACCCCTTGCTCTGTTTTAAGTTAACCGTGACTGCATTTAATATAGGGTTTACCAAGGGTGATTTCCTTCCTCTTTTTTAAGTTAACCATGATTGTATTTGACATAGGGTTTACAAAGGGTGAATGCACTGTTATGTTTTAACTTAACAGTGACTGCATTTGATACGAGGTTTACCAAGGGTGAATGCCCTGCTCAATTTTAGTTAACTATGACTGCATTTGATATATGGGTTTCCAAGGGTGAATGCCCTGCTCTATTTTAGTTAATGGTAACTACATTTGTTATATGGTCTACTAGTGGTATAATATCGATGCTTTGTCCTAAAGGACTGGGACTGGTCTTTAGTCATATGTCCTTAGTAATAGTGTAATACTATTTCTATAATGATTTCTTGGATGCTTTATTGCTCTACTATTAATGACCAATGTAAGGGACCCCTGTGGGAAGTCTAAGAGCTGTCTGGGTTTAAACCCTCATAGTCCAGTGAAGCTCTGGTGTGATATTGTTAGTCCTTAGATGAATGGTAAAGTTGTGAAGGAAAGTGTGGCAGTGTAGTTTCTTAGGAAACTGGCTACTAAACACCACTATGACCTCCTAATCTTGAAAAAAAATTTAAGTAAAGAAATAGGCCTAAGGCTGTGAAGCCATCGAAGGTTGATATCCCTTGGTTTTACCCAAGAAAATAAAGAGAAAACCAAGTATGAACCTTGGGCCAAAATTCCTACCGAAACATAAAACTGGTGAAGAACTTAAGCACTTACACAAGCCATAATCCACATTGCGGAAGTGGGTTTTGCGAAAGGAAAGATTGTAAGAAAACTTAAGGTTTTCACAATCTGCGATTCACATTACGGAAGAAGAAAGTGGAAGGTAATATCTAAAGAACCTAAGGGTTTCCACAATCTGCAATCTGCATTATGGAAAGTGGAAGGCGGTAATTAAAACTACGAAGAAGATATGTGTTTCCGCAATCCACATTGTAGAATGCGAAAAGTTGAAAGGAAAAATGGTGAAAATGTTAAGGTTTCTGTAATCTACAATTTGCATTGCAGAATGCAGAAGGTGGAAAGGATAAAATTGTGAAAACATTAAGGTTTATGCAATCCGCAATCCACATTACAGAATGTGGAAAGAGGAAATTAAAAAGGGTTGAATGTAAGGGTTTCCGCAATCCACAATCATCATTATGGAATGCAGAAAACAAAAAAAAAATTCATGAAAATGAATTGCGATTCTGCAATCTGTAATCTGCATTACGAAAGCGGAAATACAGAAGGGTAAGATTATTAAGGAATTAAG
Source organism: Pseudotsuga menziesii (assembly GCA_001517045.1). Taxonomy (NCBI): domain Eukaryota; kingdom Viridiplantae; phylum Streptophyta; class Pinopsida; order Pinales; family Pinaceae; genus Pseudotsuga; species Pseudotsuga menziesii. The sequence continues at coordinate 2,390 of LPNX011152684.1, read as the reverse complement.
TGATTTTCGTAATCCGCAATGCGAAAGGGAGTTCTATTTATAGAAAGGTTAGTTGCAGAAGGCATGTTGTAGAGGAGTTCTATCCTCCCTCTCCCTCTC
>LPNX011152668.1:68254-203158 GCA_001517045.1 Pseudotsuga menziesii | reverse complement strand
TTTACTTCATAGGTGACTAGTTCATCAGCATGTGAAAGAAACTGGAGTGAATATGCTTTTATCCATTCAGTAAAGAGGAATCGCTTAGGCACACAAAAGGCACAATATTTGGTGTTTGTACACTCAAATCTACGTCTGCTATCTCGACAACAACTTGAGTACCAAAGAGGGCCTAGTAGGATGTGGGATTATGGCGGTTCACAGGATGATGGAGATGATGATCTTCCATTTGAGGTGTTGCGAGACAATGCTGAAGACATGTTAGATAACACCATACATCATGTTGACCAAAGTAGTGACTATGTAATTGGATAGTAGGCTCATCCACCATTCTATTAAGTGAGCCAGAACATCTACTATCCTTGCTAGAAGAAAATTTTGAAAATTGCTCATAAGACAGAGTATTACATGTGAATACTGTAGAATTACATGTAAACTAAATGCTTTTTTACTGTGGCATTTGAAATATCTTTTTCTAATTTCTTTTTGCAATATATGATATCAATGTAAAATGCTTTCTGACTGTGGCATTAAATTTCCTGTATAGAGTGAAGGATTATTATTGAGTGGGGTGCCTTTTAGATTTTTTGAGACTCTTCCAGATTCTTGTACATAATTTGTTTGCGGTTGTTAGGTCAAATTTCAAATAATTAGTATGTTAGCTTAAATAATTGAGTGTCTTTGGAGTTGATGCTTGCTAGAGGTGATGCTTGTTGGAGGTAAGACAGGTAAATAAATCTGATCTTCCGGGGTTGGTGATCCCAGCCCAATACTAGTAATGTAATCTATACTAGTCTCTGTGTTATATTCCCTGTGTGAACTAATGTAATGAGAGCTTCTAGTATCATGTAAGTGGTTACAGTGTATTCAACCTTATGGAATATGTACAGCCTTTGTTAGAATAGGTAACAGCTTATGTTCAGATTTTAGCTCCCACTGGGGTTTCCAGCTACTATCACCGGCCATTCCATGAATTTATAAACGCAGGTGATATTATTGTTTGAGGAACTATACGTGTGGTCATCTTTTATTCTATGTATGGATGATTGAGTTCACTGCTGTTTATTATATGTTGCTATGCAAATATATGGATTTATTAGGAAAGATCCATGACAGGGTGGCTTGGGTGTGTATCAACGTGGGGCTGTCAGTTGCTCAGACCCATTGTCAGTTTCAGGTTTATTTTTGGATTAATGTACAGGAAAAATTATGTTTTTACATTCATATGGCTTACCGTGTGCTGTCACCGGCCATGAAATAAACGCTAGTGATATTATTTGTTTGAGGAAATATGCGTGGTCATCTTTGATGATTGATGTCACTGCTGTTATATATGGATTTAAAGATCCACAACAGGGTGGCTTGGGTGTGTCCTCAACGTGGGGCTGTCAGTCCATACCCATTGACAGTTTTGGGTTTATTTTTGGATTACTGTATAGGAACAATCATTTTTATGTTTGTTTACAGAGCTGATTCCAGACTCGTCTTTTTTTTGATGCTGTAACTATTTTTGATATTGTCTCTTTGAGACGGATTAAGCTGTTGACAATGTTTCGTGGGACTCTATTGATCCACCTACATGTGCTATGTAATTTGTTCTTTAATGAAATAAAATTACGAATTTTTCCGAGGAAAAAAAAAGTAACAGCTTATGTTATTTTTCTCTCTCCTCGTTTCTTTGAATGCGAAACCTCTAAACTTCGTTTCTCGTACTGTTCCCATTTCTCGTTTCGTTTCCCGTTTCCCGTTTCTGGTAACATAGTGGTAGATTGGTAAAAGCTAAAACTGTCAATACTTAAAAAAACTAACGGTATAAAATGAATTCAGCCATGGATGACAAGATTTATCAATGCTTGCACCATTGCAGCTTAAAATTAACCGCATTTGATCAAAGAAAAATGAAAAATGCTATTAAATAGATAAGAAAAGACAAACGAAAATGCTATTAGAAAAAAGAAGGAAGAAGAAGAACGAAAATGCAGGCACAAAAACACAATGAAAATAGTGATGTGACCTCAATTTAGGGTTTGAAGCGGCTTCGACATCTTAAATATCATTTTTCGAAAGTGTTCACGTAAACAAAGGATTTCTTCCCGAAATGGAGCAAAGTGGACATCGAACGAACATTGACACCGCCAGGAATGTGAATATGGCATTTACTATGGGGGAGTCGCTCGCATCTGGCCTAACAATTAGCAGGCATTCACTATAAACAATGAAAACCTCGCATGACACCCCAAGTCAACGACCCTGCGTACCTTGCGAGAATCAACACAATGTTTCGCTCTTTCCTGATACTCTTTGTCGAACTATTTTTTTGAGTTTTACCCGCTACTTGGATTTAGTTTAATTGGATTGGTGTGGGGTCACCTAGGGAGCACCTAACTTCACAAAAATGGGTACCAGAATATAGAGACTGGCATCGAAGTGTCGGCCTGCTATTTGCACATTTGGGCTATCCACAGTTGTAGAGAGCTTGATTTCACAGCCATTAGTGACCTTCTTGGATCCATAGTAAATGACCATGGAAGGCACAAACATATCAATAACAACCTCTATCACTCTTCCTACTACCAGGGGATCTGTTGAACGCTCCATTGAAGTAGAATACTCCCAAATCTTTCTTCCTTTCTTGCTTTCCTATCAACAAAATTCATAGTTGAATTGGGAGCGAACTGGCAAATGTATCAGAGGTGTCTAAAAGCATGCAAATAAAAGGAATGAAATGGACGCGTTGCCTACCACATGCGACAGCTTGGTGAATTTGTGAAGTGCCACGTACCGGGGCTCAGTAGAGTATCTGTGTTCTAAACGTGTCATCTATGTGCACCTATCCCCCGTCTTCCGTTTTTCCTTTCACACCTTTTTCATTCATTTCTTATTTAATGTATGCTGTTGCTTTTGGGATACATTGGTCTCTCTTTCCTCTTTGTCGAGCATGAGATAATTGATGCACCAACCCGTCAACTAAACAACATGAACAAGATTAATAAGGATCTCTAACAGTTCGCTAAGATAACGACTGTCATCTCTCCGAGATTGATCAACGATTGTCGGGAGATTAATACGGTTTATATGAGAATTTACCACTGATTTAGTTCATAGGTAATAATGGTGGTGATTTTTCTACATTCTGAATTAAGATCTTAATATTGAATCCAATGCCAACCTCCTTAGTAAAAATTGGCAACCACGCCTTAGCTTTTATAATGACCCCGTCTATTACATAGCTTCAGATAATTTAAAGGTCGGGTTAAGATTCCTTGGCGGTTTGCTGCAAGATCAAGAGAAAAAGTGCATTGGGAGAGCTATGAAGTATGGAAACATTTGGAATCAACAGATTAACATGAATTTCAGAGAGTGGGCACACGCATTCACTAATAAGCTTGGCGTTCCACATCGATTTAACCTCAGCTCATCAGGCTAAGACTCTAAGTTTTGAAATAACGCACGAGATTACTAGTAATCCATCAATTACAGGATAATAAACTTCTACAATGTTGAGGTTGATACTTAATTATTTCTATAGTTTCGACACATCTATAGGAAAAGTTAACAGGTCACCCAAAGATGATACCATAAACATTCACTTCTAGTAGCTGGTAGTCCTTGAAGAGCGCTATCGTGCCCCAAACAGGGAGCATTACGGTATCCAGTCAGAACAGGTAGTGTGGCTGAGTTTAATGATAGATGCTTTATCTGTCATTTAAATTTCCCCTAGTCATTTAAATTCCCCAAAGAACTAACACTAAATGATGGGTTTGGCTGAGTTTAATGACAGATGCTTTATCTATCATTTAAATCTCCCCTAGTCATTTAAATTCCCCAAAGAACTAACACTAAATGATGGGTTTTTACTTTTATGAGAAGTGCAAGTGTTCTAGAATGACTGAGTATGATGGGTTTTTACTTTTATGAGAAGTGCAAGTGTTCTAGAATGACTGAGTATGCTCCAGTTTTATTGCTATTATATTATATAGTTTTATTGATATTATATTATATTTCTTGGTCATTCTAGCTATTAACAAACATGAATGGGCGGCGTTGATTATATTCTGTTCTTGAATTCTTCTCAATTTTGCTTTAACTTCCTCTTCTTTCTCCTTTGCTGATTGGCTTTTAAATTGATAAAGTTAGAGTTCAATAGATGCATAAAATAAAATTATGAAAATAATTGTTTTATGTTAACCGTAAACTGATAGGAGAAGCCTAGCTATAATTTGTACTTTGTAAATTAGTTTATGGAGCTATAATTTGTTGGAGGAAGAAACAGAAGGCCTTAGGCCTATAAGCTCTGCAAACCCTTGAATCGTGGCTGAGCTTGCCATTTGATATAATTTTGCAGACTAGAACTCATAAATTCCAAAGAAGGCACTTATGCAATTGTGTTGTATTGATGCAATTGCAAGTGCAAAAGCAGCAAAGCAGAGTGTTTGGCACTGTGAATTTCGTACATTGGCATTGCTTGTAAGGCCTTCATTTATATTTTTTTGATTTTTTCCAAATTGATTAAGTTGAGTGAGATGGGGTTGACATTGTTATTGGCATTGTTTGTAACGTTTTCACTTATATTTTTTTATTTTTTCAAATTGATTAGGTTGAGTGAGATGGGGTCAACACGACTTCTCTCCTAGCTTTAATGACGATTTTATTTTCACAAAATGTTTAACAAAATTTTAGGAAATGATAAAATATCTTGCAATGTCTAAATATATTAGAATGATATTTATTTTTATTTTGAGATTTCATAATATAAAGATTTTTATTATATTATATTTGAGTAAGAGGTAAAATTATTTTTTATTTACATATTTTTATTATACATGTTTTTTTTATAAATATATATGTATAAAATTGTTACATAAAGTCCATATGGTTTTTATATTTGATAAGTGTGTTAAAGTCTATATGGTTTATATGGTTTTTATATTTGATAGGTGTGTTAAAATAGTCTATGTAATGTCTTTTTCATGTAATGAATTTTTCATTTTAGCTCAAGTTATTGAGGAAGGCTTGGAATTTGACAGCCGCCCACCCGTCAAAATACTATTGAAAATCTTAAGAAATTGTTTCAAAGAATGGGCAAATAATTCACTAGAACTTATTTTCATGATAAAAAAGAATTTTCAAAAGGTTATTATTTTTTATTAATAGGTTTTTTTAAGATAGGTGTATACTTACATAAGTGGTTATTGTGATATATGTAATAATGGAAATTGTTGTCTTGCTTTATTAAAACTTTCCTATTTGATTAAAACTTTCAATTTCTTCTTTTTCTTATATTGGCTTAGCATTATTCAAATATGGAGTTGTGTCCTCACTTGCATTGCCTTTCTTTTGCTCTTTTGCCTTTCTACCCTTTCTTTAGAGGATAAGTTACTTTTCATGCCCAAATGTGCAACTCCAAGGGAAAGGTGGGTACCATTTTAGAAGGAGAAGTTGGTTTCCAACTCTGATAGTGAATGAATTAACTTAATCACCCACCAAGCATCAACAATTTATCATTTAGATAATAAAAAATGGTTCATCCCCACTCTGTATTTAGGCTTGTCTTTATGTCCTTCATGGCCTATTTGAGATGTAGTAGAACTTGAGTCCAGAGTCTTGTAAGTAGTTAAATTTCTACCATCCTCAAAAGGATTCCTAAGTAGGCTATAACAACATTTATTCTATTTTTATTGAGTTTTAATTAGGCTATAACAAAATTTATTCTATTTTTATTGAGTTTTAGTTTTTTACATAGGCAATTGCAAACCACTAACTATCACAGATGCAATGTCGGGGCATTGCCACCTCGTGGCTCTTGTTAAAGTAAGCCATGCTTTATATAAATAAGGGGACAAATGAATTAATAGTAGCGCGATGCTCGATTTAAGCAAAAGAAAGCAAGTAAGGTTTCCAACTTAGGTGATGAATGATCCTTGTCGTCTGGAATATTCAAGGCTTGCATATGAATCACAAGCATCGGTTCAGGACCTTGCTACAAGGGATTGATTTCTAACTCACATAGTGAAGCTAAGTGTGATATTAACTATAATATTCCATGTTATATGACATTTCAAAGGAGATATACAATGAAAAAAACTTTTTGCATTCAAGCAGAATTGATATGGAAAATAACTTGTTGAGTTGATGGATTGTTTCTAGTTGAGACGAACGTCACGAGGAGGCTTTTATATGCATTCCAAACCATATCTGGGGTAATAGTTTTCTAATATAGAGGCTATCCGTCTCGAAATATACATGGGGTATTTTATCTTGTATTCTTGCAGATATGTGGAGACTTTGTAGAGTGTCCCATGTATGACATGTAAGATTCTAGTGAAATTCCAACACTGCCACACACCATTACATAGATATTTGGACAACATTTTTGTTCACAGTAATCATATAAATGAATAATAATAAATAATAAACATTGTTTTATGAAACAACGTAACAGATCTTCTATTATATTTTTATTAACATTATTTAATGTATTACTAAAGAAAAAAACAAATAGCATACAAACGATGCAAGTTAATGAAAATAATAAACATTTTGTCAATAGAGGTCTAATTTATCATTAAATGGCATCTCACAAACTTTCGTTTTAGTTTATCCTTTTATTATTATTATCACCCACCAAGAAAGAAATTGGTTTATTGAGCAGTTGATAATCATAAAAAACTGAAATTGCATTGCAAAGTTCATATATCGCACTGAAAGATGAAAGATGAACACTTTTGGAAATAGAGTCTAAATTGATTGTTTACTTGCGAACTTTTTCTCTTGCAGTTTATCGTTCATCCATCCTTTTTTATTACATGGAAGGGGCGAGGTCCGGCTATGATGTCCTCTAAAACAAAAACTAATTACCACAAATTCATAGCGGTTGAAGTGCCTCCCTTTTTATTTAGTTAAACAAGTAACTTGACATAGTATTTATGAGGAATAACTAAGAGCTAGTGCAAGCTCACCTACCTCTACTAACTGATTAACTGAAACAAGCAAGCAATAACAATAACTAATCGAATCTAGGTCTTCAACCCGCAACTATCGGAAACTAATTCAAACATCTAAGCCATCTACCCCCACCAAACTATTGCTTGAACGAACGAGTCGTTCCTCGATATGGTAGACTTATTTGGGTTTTCGTGGCTATAAAACGTATTAAAATGAGCATTGAAGCAACTTATCACTTTTCCTCCTGTTCCCAGCGATGAGTTAACAATTGCATGCCTCGGTCCACCTACTACTACTCCGTATCCGATGCCTAGATGGGAAGGTCATTCTGTCTTTGATGGGAGAGAAAGAATGAGGATTTGGAGAAGCAAAATTATTTTCCCCCTTTACCTGGAATTTTGGGTGGTTCTCGGAAGAAAATAGCGAAAAAGATTATCCCTAAGGTCGATACCAATAGGAATGTATAAACCAATGCTTCCATAGCTTCAATCGTAATTTACAATTATGGAGATAGAAATTTGAATGAACTCTGTTAATGGTATGGAGTGATACTTGACATAGTATTTATTCTCATATTCATGATCACTCACTTACATGTTGCTGCCCGTCATGGAATAACCTATCCACCCACCACTAGTAAAACATCACATATATATATTAGATTCATTGTTCATTATGCCATGGACTAACAAGAATGTAATAAGTACAACAAGAAAAATGACATGAATAAATGAAGAATTTGCATAACCACGTTATTATAAGACGCATCAGGCAACAAGTTATGACACAAAGCGATACAATTAATTGATCAATACTCGTTAATAAGTAGTAGCATTCATCGTTTGATGGAATGACTTACAAGACTGGCATTGAATGTTGCAATGGCGGGGAAGGGGGGGGTTGGTAGACGTTGCAAGTATTCAAAAGGTCTATCACTCTGTCCAACACCTCCTCCTCCTCCTCTTCCCGTCTACGCCCTTCGCGGGGGCTGCAGTGACAACATTGATCAAGTGGTGATCCTCTTGAGAATCAGAATTCATGGATGATAAATATTGATCCATCGTTTGCGGTATGGCCGCGCATCGGCATTGCGGAGACATTCTTTCCAATTCCTCGTAACATCTTTGCAATGGTTTGTCTCTTTGCTACTCCAAGTAGTCCTGGCAAGAGGGCAGTCTCTACGAGTCGCACGACCTTCGTCGTTGTTGCATGTTCTCTCCATACCATGTATTGTCTTCATCTGCGACAACACTTGGGGTGCCCTAGTAAAGGAGGAGAAGAAGGGCCACACATAAACTCACCCATTTAATCCTCAGCATCGTCGACGTCGGAGGGGAGTAGATACCCATTAATGTTTTTCTTTCTTGATTACAATGATGGATGGAATACAAATGTGATGGTTGGAAGAGTCGATGCGTATTAACGTTGTATTTATGGAAGTCGTCGGATGAAAGCATTGCAGCTAACACAACACCAAGCAGGAGAAGAAAGAAACAGATGTGATGCATGCAACTTTTGAGTCTCCATGTCCCAACCAAACGCAAAGCAAAGCAACATATTATACAATTATTTACAACCATCATAGAGCTTTATTAAAACCATACAACCAAAACTTTGACAGCCAAGGCGTGTTATTTAACAAAGAATTGTGATCGTGGCACCAAGAAGGGCATGCAAAACCCCCGAGCCTCACCTTACTACACTTGATCGCCACGCTAATGTTGTCTGTAGAGAGAAGGGCAGTTGAGGATGACAACCGTCAGAGCATGTCAGTGGCACTGTACGTAGGATGTCAGAGCTTGTCAGCTGCAAGAAATAAAAAGTTGTTTCAACAATAGGAGGGTGTGGTATAAAAACCTTATGTAAAATCGAAAAAAAATTATCATAGAAAAATGAAAAAGTGTATGCACGGTTGCCAAAACGATGACAATTACGTTATTCCCTACATGTAGGGAATCATAATAACATAATTGTTGAGCAATAAAATTAATTATAAATTATATTTGTAAAAGGTCAAAAAAGGAAAAACAAATATCATCATATATAATAAACAAAAAAAATTATATAATTTTTATATAATTTTTTTTTATAAATAATATGAAATAATTATAAATAAGATTTAATTTTTTTTTTAAAATTCATGTATTCAATTCTACAACAAAATTATGAAATGTAGGCAAAGAAACATAACTCTCAACATATAATAAAATATTTAAAAATAAAAACATATTATTTAAATAATAAAAATAAAAATAAATTATATTGATAAAATAAAACATAATTATTTAAATAATCAAATTATTTATAAATAATAATGATAAGTGACATAAAACATTTAAGTGCGGCCATGTCTCGTCAGCGTGGTACTCCCAGGCGAGCCAATTTGAGGCGAGCGAAATCCCAGAGGAGCAGCAGCGTCCCCATCCCTGAGGATTAAAAACCGCACATTTCTAGTTGTGTTCGAGTTTTGGTAGAGGCTTGGGAGAACAAGGTTTTGAACAAAAAGCTTTCGACAAGGGAGGATGGTAGTCGTATCAACCACTATTGGATGGTAAAAAATATGCTTTGTAACCTAGCTGAAGATATGCTCAGCAACTGGGTTGAAGCTAGAATGGCGGTCCATTCCATGAAAATGAAAATTTCTGAGATCGATTCTCAGCTGACCGAATTAGACAAAACCTTCTCCTGGAAAGGCACAGCTAGTATTTCTAGCTTAAATGTCCAAAAGTCGAGGGGTGAAGCACAAGGTGGCGGAGCAAGCGGCGGAGCTAGTGAAAGCGAAACGGTCAAGCGTGCCATCACCAGTCTAGGGGGAAGTGGTTGCTCCTCCAATTCGCCTCGGGCTAAAACATTCCAGGTGCCTTCTCCTGTGGAACCCCTCTCCAAACGACTGAAGGACTCGCCTTCTCCGCAAGCCGGTAATCTTCTATCTTTGTCTCTCGTTCCAATGGTGGCCACAAACTCGCCCATTACGTCGCAGGAGGAGCGATGGGCATGCCCCATCACTGAAGATCCCCCCTCAGCTTAATGCGTGCTCTAAACAGGTCTCTTTCAGGCTTCGCTTCGTGTAGGCCTTTAGATATCGTCTATGTTTTTATATTTAAGTTTTACTTTATGTCTCTTTTTGGTTCTAGCGGGGCTCGACTAGTTATGCAACCTAGTTTCCCTACATAACAGTCTTGAATAGTTTTTACAGTTTTGTTCAGTGTCAGTATGCTTCCAAACAGACAGGTGTCTCATTTTTTGGAAGTGGCTCTGAAGGAGGCACAGTCTCCTTCAACCTCTGTCAATCATGAGTTCTTTGATGTAATTTTTGCCTCTGTAATATAATTTTCTGTGCAGCGTAAAGAAAAGAAAAACATTAAGCATTTAAGTGACATTATATCGGTTTTATAGAGAATTCTCATCATCATTAATATATAATATTTAACTACTTTATAATGTTATGATTAATATTAATAACATAATTAATGGAAAATTAAGTAGTGTTTTGTTTTTTATTTTGTTCATATTTTTTTTAAATTTAATTTTTTTATTATTATTCATAATTTGAATCAAAGAAACTACATATGATGTATATCTCATAGATCCATAGATAGAGTCCAATCACTATGAGAACTTCCAAAAAAATTCAAATAATTTAAATATTGACCTGTAACATTCCATTTGTATAAATATTACATCTTTAAATTAGTTTTAAATATGGACTTGTAACCTCCCATTTGTTTAAATATTATATATTTAAACTAGCATACCCCCAAAACGGAGAAACGAAACACCGAAGAAAAAACGAAATGGACATTAATGAACGCATATCTTGCTTGAAATAATGCTAATAACATAGAGATATGAATCGAGATAAACGATGCCTTAAAGATCCAGTCACCGTTGAGATAAAATTATGCTAGATGCAACCAAAATACCAAGTTAAATACTTAACACATCGGTCTGGATTTAGTTTCATAACGTGATTAATATTTCGATCCTATCAATCTCTTAAATCGTCTTGTATACGATATCATAATTATAACTTAAAATCTTAGTCATAGCTAATTAAAAATTGTATGATATTCATTAACCATGTCATTTGGGTCTTCGAAATTATGTATTCGCTCTTCTTGTTAATTGACTATGAATCTTCTTGTTAATCGACTATGAATAGTAATGGGTTCTCTTATTTACCACCTTTGAATCGATCTTAAGAAAAGACAAATTTATTGATAACTGTGATCCCACGAGTTTGCAAACTCCCTATCCCTCCAGCAACTTCAGAAATCAATTTGTAGGAAGTATAGCAAAAGTGCAAGTCAAGTTTCGGGTTTCCATGGCTATTATTGACATTATATGAAAAAATTGAAAGTACCATTTTGTAAAAATTTGCATGTCTAAAATGAAAGCACGATGCTCTCTCCGACCATATTTTCGTGTTTAACCTCCCTTGAACAACACACATCCCATGTCTATGCCTTTGAATCATGCATGATGCTATTCTCCACCATAATTGTATTTTTCTCCAACCATGAAAGGCCATCATATGGCTAGAGGAATTGTTGGAGGGATCGTAACCTCATTAATCATATAATTACAAAATAATCTCTACTCCCTAAACTCTTGGTTGCTTGCTTTTAGACGTTCGTTTGTGTTTGCCTGAGCTGGTTTTACAAGATCATTTTGAATTTGTTGGTTGATTAATTGATTGGACTATAAGATATTTTTAGATTCTTAAAGATATTCCTTTGAATAAGAGCAAACATTATAAGTTATAGGATATTTTTAGATTCTTAAAGATATTCGTTTGAATAAGAGCAAACATTATAAGTTTAAATCAATTCTTTTTAAGGTTTGTCATTATTGAAAATTAAAGAAATGTTCATCAAAATTATAAATTCAATCTTAGATTAATGTAATTATTGTTTTTAATTCAAAATGAATTTAAATCTTTTCTATACAATATTAATATCCGATTGTATACAATAACAATAAATCTTATTATAGAATATTCCTTGAAAATGTAACACATATATTCCTTTCAATAAGATCCAATTGTATACAATAACAATAAATCTTATTATAGAATATTCCTTGGAAATGTAACACAGATATTCCTTTGAATAAGAGCAGACATTATAAGTTTAAATCAATTCTTTTTAAGGTTTGTCATTATTGAAAATTAAAGAAATGTTCATCAAAATTATAAATTCAATTTTAGATTAATGTAATTATTGTTTCTAATTCAAAATGAATTTAAATCTTCTGTATACAATATTAATATCCAATTGTATACCATAACAATAAATCTTATTATAGAATATTCCTTGGAAATGTAACACACGTGTCATTATTGGTGAGTGAGAATAAATTCTTTTTAAGGTTTGTTATTATTGAAAATTAACACAGATATCTCTTTGAATAAGAGCAAACATTGTAAGTTTAAATCAATTCTTTTTAAGGTTTTTCAATATTGAAAATTAAAGAAATGTTCATCAAAATTATAAATTCAATTTTAATAAATCTTATTATAGAATATTCCTTGAAAATGTAACACAGATATTCCTTTGAATAAGATCCAATTGTATACAATAACAATAAATCTTATTATAGAATATTCCTTGGAAATGTAACACATATATTCCTTTGAATAAGAGCAGACATTATAAGTTTCAATCAATTTAAGGTTTGTCATTATTGAAAATTAAAGAAATGTTCATCAAAATTATAAATTCAATTTTAGATTAATGTAATTATTGTTTCTAATTCAAAATGAATTTAAATCTTCTATATACAATATTAATATATACAATATTAATATCCAATTGTATACAATAACAATAAATCTTATTATAGAATATTCCTTGGAAATGTAACACACGTGTCATTATTGGTGAGTGAGAATAAATTCTTTTTAAGGTTTGTTATTATTGAAAATTAACACAGATATCTCTTTGAATAAGAGCAAACATTATAAGTTTAAATCAATTCTTTTTAAGGTTTGTCATTATTGAAAATTAAAGAAATGTTCATCAAAATTATAAATTCAATTATAAATTCAATTTTAGATTAATGGAATTATTGTTTCTAATTCAAAATGAATTTAAATCTTCTCTATTAAATATTAATATCCAATGGTATACAATAACAATAAATCTTATTATAGAATATTCCTTCTAAATGTAACACACTTGTCATTATTGGTGAGTGAGAATAAGACGTGTCATTGTTGGTGAGTGAGAATAAGACTGCTTAGGGATGCAATGTTCAATGTCCGACCCATTTTAAAGAATGGCTCATGGTTTGATGCATTGTAGAGATACAACCGACCAGGCCTGGAATTTGACTTTCCACAGAACGGGATGCAATGTTCAATGTCCGACCCATTTTAAAGAATGGTTTGATGCATTGTAGAGATACAACCGACCAGGCCTGGAATTTGACTTTCCACAGAACGTTTTTTGAGTTTTACAAGTATTTGATGAACCCGTCAACGTTGATTTTAATTTTTTTAAACGTTTATTTGATTTATTTGATCGTTTATAAATTTAGATATCCCGTCAATGTTTTTAAATATTAATATATCATTAGTCATTAACAATTGTGTCGAGTCAGAGGAAGATATAAATGCCAGACTTCTTTATTTTCGTGTATGTATATTGTATTTATTTATATATTGTGTTTCTTTATTTGATCGTTTATTTATTTATTTATTTTCGTGTATGTGTATTGTCTATCCCGTCAATATTTTAAATCTTATATGAACTACTAATTCAATATTTTTAAATCTTATATGAACTACTAATGATATATATCTTATATGAACTACTAAAACTTATATCATTAGTCATTAAATCTTATATGAACTACTAAAACTTATATCATTAGTCATTAACAATTGTATCAGATATCAAGTCAGAGGAAGATATAAATGCCAGACTTCTTTATTTCTACTAATTCAATATTTTTAAATCTTATATGAACTACTAAAACTTATATCATTACTAATTCAATATTTTTAAATCTTATATGAACTACTAAAACTTATACTTATATCATTAGTCATTAACAATTGTATCAAGTCAGAGGAAGATATAAATGTATCAAGTCAGAGGAAGATATAAATGTCAGACTTCTTTATTTTCATGTATGTGTATTGTATTTATTTATTGTGTTTCTAATTTGGATTAGTAAATTCAGCATGAGTGAGCCTAATGGTTAAGAGCATGTGTTTCCTCTTAGGAGGTCACGGGTTCAAATCCAGAGGAGGTAGTGTATGTACACGTCTGTAGACTTTAGCAGTTAAATCACTGCTCGTCATTAATTTTTTAATTTTTTAAATTTATATTGACACAGAAGAAATTTGAATTTCCAAGGGCCATGTACCTTTGACAATTCAAATATGGGCTATGGGCCATGTACCTTTGACAATTCAAATATGGGCCATGTACCTTGGCAGGCACTTAAGATTAGAACATATGCAATGGAAATAAGTGGAAGGATAACTGTTTTCGGGAAGATCTGTAATCTATTTGAAAGAGCATATCGCAACGGTATATTGCACATACTTATTGATTGTATAGATTGAGTCTCAATTATAGAGACTTATGATCTCTCTACAGTACCCCCGCCGATGAGACTTTCCAGCACAGATAGTGCAAGAACAGGAGTCAAGGAGGCTGAAGAGATCGCTGCAAATTCAATAAAAATTATTACCTTTATTTTATTTTTATTATTATAAAAATACTTGATATACACATTTTAACTATAATGTCTTTGTTACATCAATATCAATATATGTCAACTTAATGAAAATAAAAATATAATAATAATTTAACTCTATAAAATTAAATTAGATCCATTTAAAAAACAAAATATGTAACAACTTTTATTTTACACTATTGAGTCTCCCTTAGCACCTGCGATAGTTTCATCTTCCAATATTATACTCCTGGCATTAAGCCCATCAGCATATTCGTTAAAGCCTTCCTTTCCAAAATGGAAATAAGTGGAAAGATAACCGTTTTCCACTATTGAGTGAGTCTCCCTTAGCATCTGCGATAGTTTCATCTCATCCTAGTTCCAATATTATAGTCCTGCTTCCAATAGTATACTCCTGGCATTAAGCCATCAGCATATTCGTTAAAGCCTCCAGTTTCCAAATCTAAGCCTGTGCGTTGCAGTCCTGTATCCCCACACTCTTGAAAATCCAAATTATTCATGCTTTCTGCAATGGCACTTGAAAGCCCACAAATCAGGACAAAAATAGACAGAGTGTTTTCTCTTTCTCAGCCTTGTGGGTTGCAGTCCTGTATCCCCACACTCTTGAAAATCCAAATTATTCATGTTCTGCAGTGGCACTCACTGCACCTGAAAGCCCACAAATCAGGACAAAAATAGACAGAGTGTTCTCTCTTTCTCAGCCACACTTAATCTAGCTATATCGCTTTCTAAAATTAGATGGTAATGTCTTGTTCTTAAGCTAGAAGGTGAACCTTGACCTGGAAAAGTATATTGAATGTAACAAACTACAAACAACACTAGCACTGTATATCAAAATTCAAAGATGATCTCTCTCAAAACTCTATATCAAAATTCAAAGATGATTAAAAAGTTTTTATGAAACTGGTTTATCAAAACGACACAGCGCCTATATTTAAAGTCAGAAGATTCTGCTGTGCGGGACGAATAGATTGATAAAAACCCCGATAGGCCACCAAGCCTCCCCTTCTCAACGCCGAAATGTTTCCCAAAGAATGATCTCCCCTTTTCAACAAAAGGGTCGATGCAAACATATCAACAACAAAGAGAACATAATTTATGACAGATGAAAAAAATATTGCCACAATGTGATCATCTAAATAGTATATTTTAGGCTTACAATCTCAGAGCTGCTTGAGGAAGCACCACATCCATAACCTTCAATGCTTCTTGCGGAAGTGATACAGGCTCCCCAGCTACTTATTGTGCCAGTTGCTTCAAGTTGATTGTTGCAGCCTGCCTAAATAGCACATGATAGGTTCTAACCCGCCTGCCAAAACATAATGGTTCAGTTCAGGGAATCCATAAAACGAAGCTTGATCTTATGATGTGAAACTATGGTATAAGGTGAATTTCAGCAATGTACATGGTTAAATTCAAAGGAAAATTCAGCGAAGGCCAAGATACGAAGCTTGCAGCAACATGTTGCATTAAAGATCAGAAAATCAAAAATGCTTTAAAAAAATTTTACAGGATAACAATAACGGCTATTTGGAATAAGCAAGTATCAAAATCGGCATGGCTATTTAGAACAATTTTAGTAAAAACAACAAAAACCTTGGCTGAGGGTAGCTCTGACAGAGTGCCATACCAATTGAAAATCAATTGGTAAATTTAAGCAAATATCAGTCAAAGTGCATATATTTCAAAATAACGGTGAAAAATACTAATAGGATAGCAAAAAGAAGAGAGCTTATAAGTAACCTTGTGGAAGGGGTTCCTCCGTCTTCGCCTTCACTGAGGAGGACGTCCATTTCCACTTGCTTGTCGCTGAGAGGCTTGGCCGTATAGAGGCTTTTATGACCATCATAAGCCGGGACAGCATTGTTCACAGCCTCGGGGTTCTTCTTGAATGCTTCATATATTGTTGAAACCCTTTGGAGGCCTTGGCCCAATGGTAACCTGCGCGATTAAAGCCGAAAAGATCAAGTCATCTACATAAATTTTAACATTAAAAAACACGGACGAGGGAAGAAATACGGATATCATGATGGAACAGCTCCTGGTTCTGGAACCGAACCCTGTAATGGTTCGCCAAGAGGGATATCGGCTGTCCAGAGTTGCCAAAGCCGGGCCGCTTGTCCAAATTAAACTTTCCGGCAAAAGAAGCAGTTGCCGTAAAGACTTGTGCGCCACCAACCGCCATTGAACTGGGAGCAACCATTGCTCGCTTTCTTTTTCACTTGATTCCTTTAAAAAACAGAGTTTCAAACCAGCCACAAGCTGTGCTTTAGGGACACAAAATTTACTACGACAAAGAAAGCTCACTAAACACAATTTTTGTCCCCGTTTACCTTCTGCTAACTGCCAGGTTTTGAACCAGCGAGCAGAGTGACGCACGGTAACAAAGAATCTTTCCAAACTACACAGTATATTCACACACAAGCACAGCTCACTTGAACGCAAATGGCCTCACCGAGTCACCGGTAAGCCTCTGCCGACAACTGTTCGACAATACATGCAAGCTTTACAAGGAGAAAAAGCAGAAAGGCCATTAAATTTTTACTTTATAAAAAAACCCTATTTTGTAAAAGAAGCACGTCACATTTATTTTCTGCGGACAACTGTTCAATAGTACATGCAAGCTGTACAAGGAAAAAAACCAGAAAGGTCATTAAATTTTTACTTTATAAAAAACCCTATTTTGTAAAAGAAGCACGTCACATTTATTTTGTGACAGGGGGCGGCTCTTCATAGGCCGTCGACAGATGACGAAAACTCCAGAGGACCGTCCCCTTAATAACACCTTCGGTACAATTAGTTAAAAAAAATCATTAGGCCGTCGACAGATGATGAAAACTCGAGGAGGACCGTTCCCTTAATAACACCTTCGGTACAATTAGTTAAAAGAAATCATTAGGTAATGTTAAATTATGCTAGTAACATAGCCTCCGCACATGGAGTGAAAAAATGCCCTCGAGGGCGTTCGAGGGCGCCCCTGAGCTCAATTTTCGGGCATTTCCAGCAGACTCACCAACAGCTTGGGCTTGCCTTCAGGCACCGATGCTTTCTGACAGCTACAGTACTTTGATTTGATCGAGATCCTTAATTTTAAGCGAAGTTTACGAATCACCATTGAAATTTCTGACAGTCCTGCATAGCTCTCAGTCCACAATTTATCTCATGTGCACAAACCAGTGATTTTAGCCCTTGTTACGTCAGGCGGCTTTGAGCCCAGGGGCGCCCTTTTTACCTCCATGTGCGGAGGCTAACACCTTTGTAAAATAAGATTTGAAACCATGGTAGGATATAAAAATAGAAATTGGAGGTTCTTTTAAAACGATTAGGGTTCTTTACCGTTGGTGTTCAAAAGAAGATATAATGCAACGTCATGAGTAAGTTGGGGGCATCGAAGGGAGGAGTTCGGGGTTGGTGAAATACAACTAAGCTTCTGTGGAAGAACCACTTTGAGGGGAAAGGATCAGTGCTAATAAGAATAGCTTGGAGTTGTGAGTAAATTCATGGAATTTTATGCAAAAGAATTGTATGGAACAGATAGGGGAGGAATCGGTGGGACACAGTATTGCACACTCAATGTTGGTTATCCAGAATGGTGAAAGAGAACCGTGTTTCATACCACGCGTCGCGTCGAAGTTCCAGCGCCATGTGTTGGCACCAATTCCACTTTCTCTGCAAAAGAACCGTATGGAGCAGGTATGTTCATTTTACGTTTTGGTATCTGAAATAAGTTTAAATGATTATAATAAGTAAAAATTGAATGGAAGGAAATATTGAATGTTATATTATTATATTCAACCGTTTATACAATCATAATATACTAGTAGGAAATAAATTTACAAAAGACACGATTCATTAGATCCTTCCTTGACGTGATTAGTTAGATAGTAATTGTATTAAGTTCAAGAGCTTAAAGTTCTAGATTTAGTTGTTTGATGTTTATGGTGTATATCCTTTGCCTATGTGTGTATGTGTAGACTATGATGGAGTGTGTAAACCTTAGTTTATTTTCTTTTATAATTTGAGGAGAGAATAAAATCTATGAAAGTAAAATGAAGGAAGAATTATACAAGCATCCATGTATGGTAGAGGTGCTTGAAGGGGTGATGGAAAATGAGCCAAGTTGATATTTGTAGTCTTTTATTATATTCACTTGGGATAGCTTAAGTGAAAATATTTTGAATTGTTTTAGATAGTAGTATCCATGTTTAAAAGGAATGCCTCACAGTAAGGCTAATGTCCTCTGTGGAAGAGACTTTGAGGAAAGAATAATGAATTGTAGCAGTTGTGTTGCAGATTTGTAACCTTCTTTGTTGGATAATTAATAAAAATATTAACAATTATTGGTGGACGTAGGCCAAGGTTGGGGTGAACCACCTATATTGTTGTCCTTCTTATAATGTTCCTTATATGCTTTATTTTTGCTTAATCTTATAATTATGGTGTGTAATAAAAGAAATATGCACGTGTGCTTCCATTTTACTTTATAGAATAATAATGTGCTCTTCATTATGAATTCAAGTTGACTACATTATGAGGCATATGATCTTAATTCTAACAAGAGCCACGTGGTGGCAATGTCCCCGACATTGCCACTTGCTATGGAGAAGAGCTATTTACATGTAGTTTTTAGAATATATTCATTTCAGGCAAAGTATATTTGAATTGTTTTAGTTGATTTAGAATGTAGCTATGAATATATGCTAAAATCTATACACTATTAGAAGAAGAAGCTATATCTATACACTATTTAGAAGCTATATCTAAAGTCAAGAATCGACCCCGTTTAAAAGAAGCTATATCTAAAGTCAAGAATCGACCCCGTTTAAAAGAAGCTATATCTATACACTGTTAAATTAGAAACACCATTGAACGCATCAAACTGATCACGAATTGTTCATGGGCAACCACGATTTATTAATTTTCCTGAATATCTTGTGGCCAACCTTCTCCTCCTTTTTCCTGATACTCTCAAACTTCAGTTTCCAATAGTGGTTTCTGGACTTCACCAATTCCTTATAATTTTTCTGCAATTCAAGAGTATTGCAGAGCCATGACTCCATTTGATGTTAAGGGAAAATATAATTCACAATCTTTATTTTATATATCTTTAGATAGTGTACTGTGTATATTTACCTTGGCGAATGGTTCTGTATTGAGCATCCCTATATCTAGTTGGTAATTGCTCACTCCGGTATGAAGAGTGAGAAAAAGTCCATTTCTTCATTGATCGCCATGGCGACCAGGCATAGAAGCACCAGTTTAACCTACTTCCTCAGAAATTGTTGATTCCTACAACTTCTGCCTTCCCAAATCCCTTTTTCCATCTTCACTGTCATTCTTATTCTATCATCCTCATGTGTGTTTCTTAAATAGAAAGTGAACCATCAAGCATTGCTCAAAATACATAGCAAGTTCCAAATCTAACTAATGGATCCGTGGGATTATTATTAGTTCAACGCAGCCAACAGTGTCGACAAAGCCAACAGAGAATGACCTGCACAAGATGCAGGAACTTTGTTTGATTTCTAAGTCAATTTCTACCTCAAGGCTTAGTTGCCACTAATCCTCGTTCCAAGGACAAAAGTGTAGGGAGAACATAAGTGTTAAAGCACAACACGTCTCAAACCTGACAAGACCTGTGCGTTTGGGATGGAAGCCCGAATCTGTGAATCCATTTCCTTTGCACAATGTACATAAGACGTAACTAGACCTGTGCGTTTAGGATGGAAGCCGAAAGAATTTGAGGAGTGCTCATTTTCCAAGTGGATATTTACTGTTTAATATTCTGCATTTTCCCTGAAAATGTAATTTAGGGACTGCACATACAAGTTACAAGCATGTTATTAAATTTATTAAGTCTCAATGGACATGATTGCTGCATCAGTTTTCTTTATATATATATATATATATATATATAATAATTAAAATATAAAATAAAATAAAAACCTTTTACCTATCTTAAACCAACGTCATGGATCACAGTCCATACCTCCTGGGTTGTCTTGAACCAGATCTCACTTTTCCACTCTTTGCAAGGTTGAAAACCAGCTTTGACAAAGAAATGAGACTAATGAATTAAATACCCATTTGCAATGGACATTTAATAAACATGCATGTCTAGAAGACAACACGTTCAATCCCACCGTTGTTCTACTCCTCCCATCTCTACACCCTATCCTGCAACTTCCTATCCGTAGTAACCAAAACACTTCCCACATGCTTGTTGCATGACCAGCCTTGCCCCTGCGTCCTCTCTTCTCCTCTCGACCACCTTCCACACTTTTGTTCTAACTCTCCTTTCGCCAACCCATAATTCACTCCTCCCACTAGTATTATCTTCATAATTGTACTCCAACACTCCATGGTATCCACATCTACTCCTCCATTCCCTATGTTTTCTCTTCGCTACTCATGCCTCCCACACTCCGCTTTCTCGTTCCCTTACACTTCTCCCCCATTCTCTACTACTGCTCCAGTGTTTCACCGCCACCTCCCCTCCTCTTTCTTGACTCCCTCCTCCTCTCCAGTAGGCCGGGATCAACCAATCGCACCTAGTTGAGGAGGGTATATGACACCACAAATTTATGGAGCTTTGGGAGTATACAGTACAATACATGATTTGATTCATATATAGAGAGAGCTAATTTGTTGGTTTCGTAGGATAAGAAAACTGAAATAAGTGTATTTGATTGGCTCAAAAGAACAGCTCCTCATATACTAAAAATTGAAATGAGGTGTATTTGATCGGCTTAAAAGAACAGGTCCATTTCCAGCACAACAATTATTTGACAACATGCTTGAGCGAGATATGGTGTCTAAAAATGTTGTCATTATGGGATATGCACAGAATGAACATGATATGGATGCCAACAAATCAGAAAGACACTTAACCAACATTATAAGCAAACCCATACAATGAAAATAAATCTCAACGCCACTCAACCAACAATATGAGGCAAAGCCAAAAACATTGATGCCTAGACGAGGAAATTGAGGAAATCAAGATGTTGATAATAATAGTAATACCTATGCTTGATGCTCATGTTTTTCAATCGATTTTTTGTTGTTTCCTGTTGTGCTACTTGGTTTCATACCTAGCGGCGACGGTGACAACGAGTTTCAGACTAGGTATTGTTTGCTTTAACCTACTAGGAATCGTTTGAAGATAGCATTGTTTGGTTTAACTTGAAGCAACAGTAAAACTAACGGTTTGATTTTGCAATGCCACTTAACGCCAACAAAGTAAATGATCATGGAGGGTAGTAGGATACAACACCGGAGCCGAGGGGGAAGAACGACGTCCAAGAATCGAACTGATGCTAAGACTTATCATGTTTTTCAACCAGTTCGTCTATTGTTTCCAGATGTGCTACTGTGGTTTCATATGTAGCAATGCCAACCTCCAGGTATTTTTTGCTTTATCTTCAGGATTGAAGCAGTAGAAAAATCGATGGTCTTTCGACTATTCGATAACAATGATTTCACAATGCTATCTAAACCCTAATGAAGTAAATGACCATGGAGGCTAGTGGGATACAACACCCGAGCCGAGGAGGAGTAAGAAATCATCAGCATTGCAAGGGATTGAACGAGCTCTACGATTCGAATTGATGCTGATATTGAACACCTCAATGCCAAATACATTTTCGTTTAAAGCCAAAGAAAAAGTACATTTTCAACCTTGCAAAATAAATGAAACTAAAGCCTCTGTTGCCTCTTAAGTCTCTACTAAAAGATATGAATGAATGAATATGCTAGTAGAAGACTCCTGTCAAAGCTGCCTAGGGGAACCGGGCGGCTTCTTCCATCGTGCTAGTAAACGAAGTGACTGACTTCCTCACTCATCGGCCTTCCTTCTCTCTCCACTCACTGGCCTTCCTTCTCTCTCCACTCACTGGCCTTCCTTCCCTCTTCTTAGTCTGCAGGTAAAGAGCAACTGGTATTCCTTGTCCTTCTAAGTCTGTAGGTGAAAAGCAAGCAACCAAACAACGAAGCCAGCGGAAAAGAAAATGTAGATTGTGTGGGACAAACAAGAGAGTTGGTTATAATAATGGTTCAAAATAAGTACTTCATCCTCGCTTTACAATGGCCATGTGGTAGTTGACATGCACGTGACTTGAAGTGTGTCCTTGGCCTCGGGCAAGGAATTCTCTTCCCCAAAAAAAAATGAAAACCATTTTCCAATACATGCCAGTGCTACTGCTTAGGCCATTACTATTGCTTACATTATCACACCGCCGGGTCTTGGGGCACAAAGTCCCAGATCTACGTCACTTCCAGAAAACGAATAGAAACAAAGTTAAATGAATATTTAAATAATTCAAAAATTAGAAATTAATCAAACTACAGGAAAAACATTTGAAAAATAAAAAATTTAAAAATGCTCTCGAATTAATCCACCTAACCGATTCATATATATTCCCTGTCGGGAACATAATAATAATGATTGATTATGATGCTAAATGGAAGTATGGATGATGAAATCATTATGAGAAGAGTTTTCATGGTGGTTTTTAATTATCATGTTAATTATCCTATGCAATCATTCCATAAATATCTTCATTAGTCTCTTAAGGATGGTATGGTTACTTAAATAAGAGGGACTAGGGTCTTATTAACAATTGGGTAGAATACTTAATTTAATAATTATGTTTTCCTAAACATTATTAGATCATATAACATTATATAAACCTTTTAAGAAGTGCAATATGAATGACCGCGATTAGATGGTAAATAAAACCTTAATAACTGTATAAGAATGTAATGCTTCATTATTTGTTGATAATGTTATATTATCAATGAGATTATTATTTATGGTTGAAGAATGAATTAAAAAAAATACCCGATCTTCCAAAAAGTAGAGAGGAGGTTGGGTTTGTTACCCGTTGTTTAATATTTTGATTTTCAAGGTGAAGAACTAATATCTTGATTTAAAGGTAAAGAATTAATAGCTTCTAAGACATTATTATTATTGCACAATATTATTGTTGAGTGTTAGAAATGCTTCAAACTGGTAGAGAATGAAGTGTGGAGAAAGAGTTAAGATAATATTTAAGATTGTGAGTTTATGAATGCCCAAGATTAGATGGTAAATCAATCCTTAATAAATGTATAAGAACGTAATGCTTTATTATTTGTTGATAATGTTATATTATCAATGAGATTATTATTTATGGTTAAAGAATGAATATAAAAAAATACCCGATCTTCCAAAAAGTAGAGAGGAGGTTGGGTTTGTTACCCATTGTTTAATACTTTGATTTTCAAGGTAAAGAACTAATATCTTGATTTAAAGATAAATAATTAATAGCTTATAAGACATTATTATTATTGCACAATATTATTGTAGAGTGCTAGAAATGCTTCAAACTTGTAGATAATGAAGTATGGAGAAAGAGTTAAGATAATATTTAAGGTTGAGTTTATGAAGTTGATTATGTTATTACCATTAGTAGAGTAAATGAACTAAGTCAAGCAAATCTAATTTGTTTGCACTTAATTTGGAAGCAATACATATTAAGAAAAAATGGCTATGAATATAAGAACCCTACTATTTGTATGAATGTAAGGATATACCTTATTAATGATGAATGATAATCATTGGTACCAACAATCTTGGGTACTTAAAAGGATGTTTAAGGAAAATTCAATGTAAATAGTGTTGAATTTTAGCATTATCATATAACTTAAAAATTTTGCAAATAAACTTAAACAAATAACAAGTGCAGTAAAAACACATTCTTCACATCAGCACAATGGACACAAGATTTTTCACCGGGGAAACCTTCAAAGGACAAAAACCCCAAAAGCATTAGTAGCTCATCTCGTAAATGAGATGACTTAGGAAATTCTTCAAAAAGTTCCTCAAACCCCAATCTGGGTTTGACCACAATTTACAAAAAAATATTCTTAGCAAAATTCAAAACAAGGGTTTGAAACCCTAGTTACCCAAAATTCCAAATCTATAAAAAATGATCAACACTGCTAAAAAAACCAACCTGTCAAAAACAATCAAGTCTGCCCGAAGTACAAAACAGGCTTCCCGAAAATTTTTGATAGGCTGCCCGGAAGAATTTACAGACTGCCCAGAATTATTCTTACATGCCCGATTGCCTTTCTTCTTTGCTAAGATTTGACTGATATAGGTTTGTTGATGCTCGTCCCTTATGCTTCCCCTGCTCGGTGGTTTGTTAATTGCCCGACAACTTTTGGACAGTCCTACTGCTACACGAAAGGGCTAGCAGACTAGGCCCGTGGCCTAAGGGACTGACCCGAGGGTCTGTGGAAGGAATGACAGCCTCACAGCTGCTAGAGGACCTTCACGGGTCTGCCTTCGGGCTACCCTAAGGGCCTGTAGGGCCATGGCAGCCCTCACGGGATACCTCAGGGTGCTAAACAGGCCCTAGCCCTTTTGGGTATGCCTGCTACAGGCTGCCCAAGGGTGCTAGTGTCTGCCCGTGAAAGAAAATGGACAACCCGTAAGAGAAGAGAGGTTGCCCTATCAAGTAAAACCAGCTACCCGAAAAGAAAAAAAATTGAAGACTATTCTAGATCTGAAGGTGGCTGACTTGATTTCTACCTTAGATCTGAAAAACAATTTGCTGATGAAACCCTAGCTGAGGGTTTGCTGAAGGATGCCCTAGCCGAGGAAAAAAATTCTTCTTCAGTAAAATAGCAGCTTCACCTGTCATAGCAAACTTGTATACGATAATGAGAAGACTTGATCTTCTTTTATAGTCTTCATTCACCTGTTAAGTGGGCCAAAATTAGAAAAGATAAAATAATAATATTTTAGTCTTTTTCTAATTTGACTTTTACCTTCTTACCAAAAAGGTCTTTTTATTTATCTTTGACTTTTACCAAAAGTCCTTATTTAATTTTGACTTTCACCTGTGGTACAAAAGTCCTTATTTACTTTTGACTTTAGCCTTTTTACAAGTGAGCATGTTCTCTTTTTTATTCCAAAAGTACACCATCATAAACCAAGAGAGTTACTAATGCTTTTATCTCACACTCTGTGTGACGCCTAGATCTGGTATTAGGGTAACTTAGCCAGGGGTAGCTAATCCTTCGAGAAGTACGCAAATCCCATAGATCAAGGGTCAGAGTGCCACACATGCCTAGACCCAGTCTAGGGCTTAGAGTGCCTTCCTGATAACAGACCAGGTGCCTCCATTCTCCAAGAGAATGGCTACTCAAAGCTAAGTTGAGTCTACCAGTACTAGATTGGTCTACATCGTGGTCCCGAACCAGATTTCTACTCAACACTAGGTTGAGTCTACCGAGGGCAGAGCTAGGTCTATATCATGGTCCCATACCAAATATCTACCATTCAACAGAATGGTCTCTCAACACTGGGTTGAGTCTTCACCGTGGTCCCATTCTCCTAAGAGAAGGGCTCTCGATGCTACTAAAAAAAAACAACACTCCCTCTCAGCAAGAGAGGCATTCTCTGTCATACCAAGCTTGTCAAGAAAGTATACGAACTTTGATTCTGCCAGAGGCTTGGTTAAGATATCTGCAATCTATTCATCTATATAACGAATGTACTGTAACTTCAGAGCACCTCTCTGCACTAGGTCTTTGATGAAATTATACCTCATTTCAATGTGTTTTGATATGTCATGAAACACTAGGCACTCTAAAATCTTTATGCAACTCTGATTATCGCAATGGATGATCGTAGAGTCAAGCTTTCCCTCAAATAGATCGGATAACAATTTTTTTAGCCAAATTGCTTCCTTGCAGGCATCACTTGCAGCAATATACTATGCCTTAGTTGTACTCTGAGCTATGGAACGCTGCTTCCTGTTGGACCAAGAGATCATTGTTGATCCCATACTGAAGTAATAACCAGAGGTACTTTTCCAGTCAACTGCATTGCCAGCCCAATTTGAATATGAATATCTAGATAACAATACTCCACTGCTGGAAGTATACCAGAGCCCATAAGTGATAGTACCTCGCACATATCTGAGTACATGTTTGGCAGCTACCAAGTGTATGTGCTTCAGATTTGAGATGAACTGACTCAGTGCATTCACTATGTAGCAGATGTCTGGTCTCGTATGCTCGAGATACATCAAGGAACCAATGAGCTGTCTGTATAGAGTAGAGTCCACACTCTGTGAACTAGAGGTCGAGTCCCACAACTTTGTCAAGTTGGTAGTCATTGGTATGCTCATGGATTTGTAGTCCTGCATCCCAAATCTTTGCAAGATATCCATTGCATACTTTCCTTGTGTCAAGAATATCTCACCCGGCTTTTGCTAGATTTCTAATCCAAGGAAGTAATGCATCAATCCAAGATCTTTCATCTCGAATTCAGAGGTAAGCTCCCTGTAATATTCCAAATCCCGATATTTTCTAATTCTATGCAAATTTACTGAAACAACCGGGCATGCAAACTACCATGCAAAAATTCCCTATTTTATAGCTAAAATTAGGGTTAGGGTTTGTAGGATAGAATGTAACACTTACCACTGATAAGCTAGCTGGAATGCTCCTAAGAGAATATGCATGCATCAAGAGCTGAATCGGAGATGACCTAGTACCTTCTGCCTCTGGTGATAACCCAGCAGCACGAACCCAAAATCAGCTAAGGGTGATGTTTTCAGTGAAGGAGGTGTCTGATGAAGCTGAGAAATTGCAAGATTGATAGTCTTCCCATGCCGGAGAGAATGCCTGACACATGCGGAAGTTCTGAGGTATCTAGGCAGGCTAGTGAATTGATCTGGAGGTTTAGCTTCTCACACCCCCTGATCCCGAAATGGCTGATAACTGCTCAGGATGAGCAAGACCGGATCTAATAATCACCGGGTACTAGAGTATGATACCGATGATGAGAATGGTGCCTGGTTTTTGAAGATAAAATGAGATCTGAAGACCCAACGAATGATTTGGGATTTCCAGCTGAAAACCCCTTACGACTGCACATGTGTCCCTACAAACAATCTCTGATGGATACTGGATAACTGTAAATAAATTGAAGAGCAGATGGTGAACCTGGATGGCTTACCTTGGATGAGACTAGGGGAGATATCTCACTACCGAAACCCCGTTAGTTGGAGACACTGTCTCCAACCCCAACTGTTGTGGCCACACGATGTGCTGCTACTCAAGAGCTCCAATATCAATAATCATCAAAAGTAAAGTATCCATTCACTTTATCTTCCTTTTAAAACCTTCAATTGCAAAAACCCTAACTTTTGACCTAATTAGGTCACTTTAATTTCTAATTTGCAGTTGGCTTGCATGCATGTGCATGGAGACTTAAATGGGTGCATGCATCATTAAATAATGCGTATATGTCATGCATGTCGGTGGCCTTTGGCCCCAGTGGCCCTCTTTGACCTAATGGTGATATCATATTGATGCCCTAGATTTTCTGTAGATGGCATCAGTCCTCAGTTGATTCCCTAATTTTTAGTAACCACTCGAACCCATAGGAATCACATAGGTTAGCAGTTTGGGTCCTCAATGCCTAATCAGATGAGGACATTATATTCCTCCCTGCTTGAGATTGCTTGTCCTCAAGCAACTGCAAACTGGGATGTTGCAATACCTGTTCACCTTCCCATGTGGCATCCTCTGGCGGTAGTTCTTTCCATTGAACCAAGTATTCCCTAATTACTCGGTTCCTGAGTTTCCTTTCTCTAGTCTGTATGATCTGTTCAAGAATCAGTATCAGTAGTCCTTCATCATCTAAAGGAGGTAATTCTGTTGATGGAGCAATGTGTTTCCCAATGGTCTTTTTCAGGTTGGACACATGGAATACATTGTGAATTTTACTTTCCTGTGGTAGTTCTAGTTCATATGCCACCTCTCCCACCTTCCTGATTATTCTGTAGGGTCCATAGAAGAGAGGTTTTTAACTTTTTTGCTCCTTTCTTCTTAAGTGAAGACTGTCTATAAGGTTGGAGCCTTAAGTATACCAAATCTCCTACCTCAAAGCTCCGCTCAACCCTGTGTCTGTCTGCATACAACTTCTACAGATTCTGGGCTGTCTGTAAGTTTTCCTTCAAGATTTTAAGAATATCCTGACTTTCCTATATCCAATCCCTTGCCTTAGGAGCCCTACTGTCTCCAAATGCTAAATCTGCATAGTCCAAGGCCTCGTAGCCATATAATGCCTTAAAAGGTGTCATCCTAATAGACATATGATAGGTAGTATTGTAGCAGTACTCCCCTAAGTGTAGCCATTTAATCCAGGTTCACTGCTGCCCTGTTACATAGTTCCTCAGATATCCTTCAATCCACTTGTTGACAATTTCAGTTTGTCCATCACTCTGGGGGTGATAACTCGTGCTGGTAGTCAGTTCGGTCCCCACTAATCTGAATAGTTCCTGCTAGAAGGCACCTGTGAATCTACTATCCTGATCACTGACAATGGTCTTAGGTAACCCATGTAACTTGAAGACCTCCCTGGAAAATAACTTAGCTACTTGAGTTGCAGAGTAATCAGATGATATAAAAAATAAAGGTGCAAACTTGGTCAGTCTATCAACTACGACATATAAACAATCCTGCCCTTGGACCTTGGGCAATCCTGTAATGAAGTCCATGGAAACACTTTCCCACTTTTGTTCTGGAATTGGTAGTGGCTGAAGCAACCCTGTAGGATGGATGTTCTCAATCTTGTTCTGCTGACATATGCTACATTCCCGTACATGCTGCATAAATTCCCTTTTGAGGCCCTTCCATGAGAGCCTCTCTCGGATCTGTCTGTAGGTCTTCAAGAAACCTTGATGTCCTGATAATGGAGATTCATATGCTGCATGTATGATATTTTTTCTCAAAGTTGATTCTGGGACAAGGTATATCCTGTTCTTGTAATAGATAATGTCATCGACAATCCTGTACCTGTCATCCTGAATTTGTCCATCCAATAATTCGCAAGAGAATTTATTTTTGGAGTATTCTACTAAGAGAAGTGCTCTCCAATCTGTGGATATACTCATGAGAGATAGTGAGGCGGGTGACCTGGATAATGCATCAGCTACTACATTATTTTTACCTTTTACATACTCGATCTCGAAATCGTAGGCTTGTACTTTGCTGACCCATTTCTGTGGGCGCTCATTCAGTTCCTTCTGCTCCAAGAAATACTTGAGGTTGTTATGATCTATTTTGATTTTGAACTTACTGCCCACCAGGTACTGTCTGAACTTTGTGAGAGCATGTAAGATGGCTAGCATTTCTTTGTCATATATGGAGTAGTGGCGCTCGTAGTTCTTCAGTTTACGGCTCTCAAATGAAATAGGGTGATGATTTTGCATCAATATTGCTCCTAGCCCTTCCCCTGAGGCATCACATTCTACTACAAATGGTTGTGAGAAGTATAGTAATGCTAAAACTGGACAATAACTCATAATGCCTTTCATCTCCTCGAAAGTTTTCTGTGCCAATTCTGTCCAGGTGAATGCTCCCTTCTTTGTGAGATCTATGAGGGGTGCTGAAAATTGGGAGAATCCCTTAACATACCTTTAGTAATAAATGCACAGACCTAAGAAGCCTCTCAATTCTGTGACTGCTTTTGGCATGGGCCAATCACTGATAGCTCGGATTTTCTCCATGTCAACCTGTACTCCTTTTTCATTGATTATGTGCCCTAGATACAACATTTACTTCATGCCAAATTCAAACTTGGACATTTTCACGTAAAGCGAGCGTTCTTCTAGAATGCTTAGTACTTCGTCTAGGTGTTTCAGATGCTCCTCCGATGTTTTGCTATAAATCAGGATGTCATCAAAGAATACTAGCAAAAACTTACGTAGCTGAACTCTGAAGGTATGGTTCATGCACGACTGAAAAGTGGCGGGAGCATTGGTAAGTCCAAAAGGCATGACTGAAAACTCATAGTGACCATAGTGGCAACATAAAGCTGTTTTGGAGATGTCTTGGTCCCTTACTCGAATCTGATGGTACCTTGAGTGAAGATCAATCTTGGAAAAGTATTTGGCACCCCGTAGTTCATCCATGAGTTCATCAATCCTAGGGATGGGATACCTGTTTTTAATAGGTCTTTTTGTTGATGCTCGATAGTCGATGCACATTCGCAGTGTACCATCCTTCTTCTTGTCCAAGACCACTGAAGATGCGAAGGGGCTAGAATTGGGCCGAATGTATCCAAGCTCCAGCAATTCTTTGATCGTTTTCTCGATCTCATCCTTGTATCTTTTGGGATGTCGATAAGGAGTGGTGATGACTGCATGTGTCCCCTCCTCTAGCTCAATAATGTGTTCAAAGCCTCGGTCTAGCAGTCTACCTGATGGAAGGTCCCGAAATACCTTTTCGTGCTTATGTAACAAGGCCTAGAGGTTTCTTGAAGGTGACGAAACATTCTACAGCCCATTCTATATCATCTTGTCTGAGTACCGCCTCCATTCTTTGTGACGAGACTGGTTTTTGGGGATAAGTGTTCATGCCCCTCAAAACTACCTGTTTGCCGTCTGGCCCCTGGAATTCCATTTCCATTGCTCGGTAGTCTGTAGTATATTTCCCTATTGAATAAAGCCACTGAACACCCAATACTACATGAGTATCTGATACATCTACTACATAAAATGAATCTGTCATCTAATAGTTGCCTAATGTGATGTTCAATTTTGGAATCCAGTAGTTACACTCCATGTTGGAGTTCCCGGCTACTGCTACAGTGAATCCTTCAAACTTCTCAGTTTGAATACCCCTCTTGCCTACCCAAGCGGAGTCAATGAAATTGTGGGTTTCTCCCCCGTCAATCAATACTCCTACTCTATGACCTTGTACTACTCCTCTGACCCTAAGAGTATGGAATCTTGGTACTACAGATAATGTAGCAAAGACTCCCTCTGGTGTATCCCCCTAGAGTGATCCTTCCTCAGCTGCCCATAGTTCTTCTGTTGCTTCCTGCTCATAGTCCTCCTCATCATTGTTCGAATAAACTTTGATGTAGTGAGCCTTCACCTTCCCCGCACACCTGTGTCCTAGCACCCATGGTTCCTGACAAGTGAAACATAATTTCTTTCGCCTTAAGTCTTTTCTAGTGTCCTTGTCTAACCATGTTTTCTTGGGAACTTCCTGCTGGAAAGGTTTCTTGTCCTTGTCTATAACAAGAAAGTTCGTTTTGAGAGGGAACCTGTTCTTTAGGACTGAATCTTGTAGATATTTGGCTCTGCTAATGGCATCCTGTAGAGTGGGGGGTTTGTAGGCTTTCACCCATCCCTATAGTGGCTCTGTTAGGGCCTCAGTGAATAACATAGTCAACCTACTCTGTGACACATCTATTACCATGACTGCTGTCCTCTGAAATTCTGAGATGAAGGCTTCTGCACTACCTGTCTGTTTGAGTTGAGCCAACTCCCTGAACTATATCTCTGGATCCTTCTTGTCAAACCTCTCCATGAGATTTTGAGTGAACTCACCGTAGGAGTGTATGGTGTTGTGACCCAGTGTCACCAATTCGTGGTACCACCACTTGTGAGCCTCTCCGTCCATGTGGAGTGTAGCCAATTTAATGGCATCTATCTCTGTCATGGGATTGAGTTGGAAATAGGTATCCAACTTTTGAACCCATATCCTCGCTGATCCTCCGTGAGTCCCATCAAAGTTTGGGATGGTCCACCTGCCCAAGGTCTTCTGCAACTCATAGTTGTGATTGAATCCTTTGTGGAAATTCTTGGGCCTGTTCCTGCTCTTCATGTTGAAAAAATCTGAAAAGGACATGGTGACATGAAACTCATCCCCTAAGTCTCCATATTCCTGCAAATAAGCCCCAAAAGGTTCGCTAGGCTCTACCTGCATGACTGGACCTCCTACTGCATTTGCCAAGAAGTGAGGCATAGTAGGCTTGTGGTAAGGTCTACTATATATGTGTGGTGTATTCTGTATATTGGTGTACGCAACCTTTCCACTGTTGCTTGTAGAACCTCGATCTACCGGTGAGGGAGGTGTACTGTTGTTACCTATTTTTGGTTTCGCTGATAATCTGTTGATTGCATTGAGTACATTTTTTTACCCTTTGGCTAAGTCTTGCAATGCAGATACTAAGTTGTGAAACTCCATCCTGTCCTCATCTTCTCCCGTTCCCTTTCCCCTGTCAGAGTGTATACCTGTTTGTTCCATGTTTGAGCTGATTTCCTCTAGTTGGATATCCTCAAAGTCCCCTGTGTATCTACTTCTTCTCTTCCTATAGGTTACAAAAGGGTCTTCTTCTGTATTGATCTATTTCTCATTTCTTAAGCTCACATCTGGCCAAGAAGATAGCTCTGATACCACTGTAATATCCCAAATCCTGATATTTTCTAATTCTATGAAAATTTACTGAAATAGCCGGGCATGCAAATTGCCATGCAAAAATTCCCTATTTTATAGCTAAAATTAGGGTTAGGGTTTGTAGGATAGAATGTAACACTTACCACTGATAAGCTGGCTGGAATGCTCCTGAGATAATATGCATGCATCAAGAGCTGAATCGGAGATGACCTGGTACCTTCTGCCTTTGCTGATACCCCAGCAGCACGAACCCAAAATCAGCTAAGGGTGACGTTTTTAGTGAAGGAGGTGTCCAATGAAGTTGAGAAATTGCAGGATTGATAGTCTTCCCGTGCCAGAGAGAATGCCTTACACATGTGAAAGTTCTGAGGTCTCTAGGCAGGCTAGTGAATTGATTTGGAGGTTTAGCTGCTCACGCCCCCTGATCCCAAAATGGCTGATAACTGCTCAGGATGAGCAAGAGTAGATCTGATAATCACCGAGTACTGGAGTATGATACCGATGATGAGAATGGTGCCTGGGTTTCGAATATAAACTAAGATCTGAAGACCCAGCGAACGATTTGGGCTTTCCAGCTGAAAACCCCTTACAACTGCACATGTGTCCCTACAAACAATCTCTGATGGATACTAGATAAATGTAAATAAATTGAAGAGCGGATGGTGAACCTGGATGGCTTACCCTGGATGAGACTAGGGCAGATATCTCGCTGTCGAAACCCCGTTAGTTAAAGACGTCGTCTCCAACCCCAACTGCTGTGGCCACACGCTGTGCTGCTACTTAAGAGCTCCAAAATCAATAATCATCAAAAGTAAAGCCTCCATTCACTTTATCTTCCTTTTATAACCTTCAACTACGAAAACCCTAACTTTTGACCTAATTAGGTCACTTTAATTTCTAATTTGTAGTTGGCTTGCATGCATGCGCATGGAGACTTAAATGGGTGCATGCATCATTAAATAATGCTTAGATGTCATGCATGTCGGTGGCCTTTGGCCCCGGTGGCCCTCTTTGACCTAATGGTGATATCATATTGATGCCCTAGATTTTCTGTAGATGGAATCAGTCCTCAGTTGATTCCCTAACTGTCAGTAACCGCTCGAACCTACAGGAATCACATAGGTTAGCGGTTTTGGTCCTCAATGCCTAATCAGATGAGGACATTACACTCCCTCTTACACTAGTATATCAACTGTTCATCACATGTAAGGAACAAGTCATCTACATATAGAACAAGTATCAAGACATGATTATGAACAACTTTAAAGTACAAGTCAGAATCAACTATACTTTTGGAAAACCCCAAGCTATGGAGAAATCCATCCATTCTGGAATACCAGACTCTCAGAGCCTGTTTTAGTCTATACAAGGCTTTCTTCAGTTTACATACACAGGTCTTCTTCCCATGAGTCAAAAATCATTTAGGTTGTTCAATATAAACTTCTTCCTCAATCTTACCATTGAGAAGTGTTGTCTTTACATCCATCTGATGTAACTTCCATCTGAATACTGCAATAAGTCAAATGATGGTTCTGATAGTAGTATACCTGGCAACATGAGCAAATGTATCATCATAGTCAATGCCTTCTTTCCAAGTGAATCCATGAGCTATGAATCCGGCTTTATACTTCTCCACACTGCCATCTGCAGCACGCTTGATCTTATAAAGCCATTTGGAAGTCACTACCGACTTTCCTGTAGGTCTGGGAACAACTTCCCAAACATGATTCTTCATGATTGACTTATACTCTTCAATCATGGCATCAACCCATACATGTTTACTTGCTACTTCTTCGTATGATGAAGGTTCTAAATTGATAAGTTGACTCATAAGACTAGAGTACATATGTGGTCTTATGCTTTCTCTGAAAGTCCCAGGAGGAACTTTAAGCTTCTCGGCTTCTTGTACCGTCTCTCGGTACCAAGCAGGTCTCATTTTGGAAGGAGGAACTTCAAGGAGTTCTTCTAATGGACTTTCAATGTTCTCAGGAATATCTAGAATTTGATCATCAAATTCCTCTTCCTCCCTATGAATTTCTGAACCTAGAAACTCAAGTGGAGCAACTGCATCTTCCTTCGAAATCTCTAGGGTTTTACGAAACTAGGCTTCCTTAGGAAAGATCACATCTCGGCTGACCTCAATGTGCCTCTGTCCTGGTATATATACTCGATAAGCCTTCGAGCAATCATCGTACCCAACAAACATACCTTTCTTACCATAGGTCTCTAGCTTGGCCCTCTTCTCTTTTGGCACATGAACATACACAGGAGTACCAAATATCCTGATGTGATCAACTATAGATTTATTCTTAGTGAATACTTCTTCTGGAGTCGTCTCCCCCAATATAGCATGAGGGATTATGTTCTGAATGTATACTGCAGTTCCTGTAGCTTCAGCCCATAAAGACAAAGGAAGATCTAGATCAGTGATCATGGCTTTAGCAGCCTCACAGATCGTTCGATTCTTGCTTTCTGCAACCCCATTCTGCTGAGGGTTGTAGGGCACTGTCAACTCTTTCTTGATTCCTACTTCTTGACAGAAATCATCAAACTCATTAGATTCATACTCACCTCCGTTATTTGATCTCAAGATACGGATATGTCTGCCAGTTTGATTTTCAATCACTGTCTTGAACTCTTTGAATCTGTCAAAGGTTTCACTCTTGGCCTTGAGGAAGTAAATCCAAGACTTCTAAGAGTAGTCATCAATAAACAAGACATAATACAAACACCCACTCAAGGAAGGTGAAGACATGGGCCCACAAATGTCACAATGAATCAAATCCAAAATGCCTTTAGATCTACTTTTGATCCTGGGAAAGGATTTCTTAGTGTTCTTACCTAGAGCACATCCTTTGCAGATTCCTTCATGTTTTGGTGAAACTTCTGGCATACCTATAACCATCTTCTGCAATTTTGGGAGAGTTGTGTAGTGAAGGTGTCCAAACCTTCTATGCCAAAGTTCACAAGGATCAACTGTGTGATGTACCAAAGCATGAGAGGAATCTTTGGAAGCCTTGTAGAGGCCTCCCTCTCGAACCCCAATCTGTATTGTTGAGTCTAGATCTGTGTCTTTTGCCCATAAATAGACTTTCGTGTCCATGAATAGGACTCTGTAGCCCTTGTCTTCTAAACCAACAACAGATAAAAGATTCTTCTTTAAACCAGGAACATAAAGAATATCATCAATATGAAGAACTGTACCTGAATCAAGTTGGAGTGAAGTTGAGCCAACTCCTTCAATCTTTTAAGTGGAATCATCTCCAAGTTCTACCTGAGTGGTGAACTTTTTCTTTCTATAACTAGTGAGAGATCCATGGTTACCTGTCATGTGCCTAGAGGCACCACTGTCCACCAACCAAGAAGTGGAACAAGCTGAGAAAGAACCAGTTAGAGAAGAAATCAAATAGTATTCTCTTTTAGGCTCATCAGTTTTATTAGCCTTGGTTTTCTTCTTCTTCTTTGGTTCTTCATCTTCTTCTTCCTCTTCTTCTGCAGCAGATGCTTGAAACCTTCTCTTGGGTTTCTTCTTGTTTTGCATGCAGTCTCTAGCATAATGTCCAAACTTGTGACAAGTATAACATTCAATTTTAGACATGTTCGAAAACTTACCCTAAGGTTTCTTACCCTTCTTTTGCTGAGGGAAAGGCTTCTTGAATTTCATTGTCTTTGATACAAGTGCAAGGTTGTCCTCCTTGATTACCTTGCCAGAGTTCCTTCCTTCTTCTTCTATGTAATCATTCCAAAGCCTTTCAAAGGTTGGCTGATTTTCTCGTCCACAGACGGATGCCATGAAAGTTTCCCAAAATATTGGGAGACCATCAACCACTGTTCACACAAGATCATCATCATTAACAGTAATACCAATAGCAGTGAGTTGATCTCTTACCTGTGCAATATTTGTGAAGAAGGAACCAATGCTTTCATATTTGTTCAGCTTCAAAGTTCGCAGCCTCTTCTTTAAGGCTCTCTTCTGACTGGGAGCCTTATTTTCATATAGATTGACCAAAGTATCATAGCATTCTTTAGCAGTCTTCAAAGATGAGATGTTAGGCATCACTGATTCTCTGACATAATCATAGATGACTCTTCTAGCCTTACCTTACTTCCTCTTGTAAGCAAGCCTACCAACATTTGTAGTTGGTTCTTCTGTGACATTAAGAACAATGTCATCCAAATCATTCTCATCAAGAATGGTTGTTAACTTGGACTTCCACGAGTTGAAATTTGTTGAACCATAGAGCTTCTCTTCCGGTTTGAAACCAATGGTGGCCATCTCTATCACTTAATCAAATGTTAGATCTGCAAATTTTATTCCAAGATCTAGTGAAAAACAACAGCAATGTCCCTTTACTGTGTTTTCACATGCTATGCTTTGATACTAGGTTGAATTTTAGCATTAGCATATAGGTTAAAATTTTTGCAGATAAACATAAACAAATAACCAGTGCAGTGATCTGGATCTTGGGGGCTGAGACCCAGAAGGCTTGGATGTCGGGAGAGGAAGGAAAGAGAAATACATGGCAGCCAGATCTGGACTTTGAATAGACTAAACAAATAAACATAGAGCAAATATGTGACATGGAGGGGTGAGGCTCAAAGAGGGTTCTTTGAGCCTCACCTCTCAAACCATACTCAGAAAGACACTCAGCACCAATAACTCAATAACTCAATAACATAATATAAATGTAGGATGCCAAAAATCCTTCCATGCTTTATTCAGAAGGCATAGAGCCTTTTTATAACATTATTAAAATGTGCCTTGGGGCAATACCATGGGTCAAAACCATGGGTTGTGAAACACCATGGATGAGAGAGGTACAATGTGCCTTGAAGCCATACCATG
Source organism: Pseudotsuga menziesii (assembly GCA_001517045.1). NCBI lineage: Eukaryota > Viridiplantae > Streptophyta > Pinopsida > Pinales > Pinaceae > Pseudotsuga > Pseudotsuga menziesii. The sequence goes on along the minus strand of LPNX011152668.1, from coordinate 165,402 downwards.
GAACAAAACCATGAGTTGCCAATTACCATGGCTGAGAGAGGGTGGCCTCTCCGTTTAAACGGTTTTATGATGATTGAGAGTGTGTGGCCCTTCATTAAATGCTTAAATGACTCACACATTCGAATTTATACCATATTCCCCCTAAAATTCGGATCATTCTTCTCCCCTTAGAAAATGATGGTCCCCATCATTTCATACTAAAAAGAGACACATGATTATAATGTATCAATTTCCAATGAAGAGAAGGATTTTCTGTGGTTAACCCATAACCGTGGGTTTTGTGTGTTTGACCCACAACCATAACTGTGGGTTTTGTGTGGTTGACCCATAACCATAACTATGGGTTTGTGTGGTTGACCCCTAACCATAATCATGGGTTTTATGTGGTTGACCCATAACCATGGGTTTGTGTGGTTAACCCATAACCATGATTACAATAGGATTTCATAAAAGTAAAAAAAAAATGGTCTTTGTTGAAGTTGATGTCTCGCTGCAAATCCATTCATATATTTTGATGTAGGAATGAAATTGAATTCTGTTGAAGACCCATTTGAGATATTGAGGAGACCTTTCCATCCATATAACATAATTTCTTTGTGGTGGCCCAAGGAGTGAGAAAATGGTTGTCGAAGCTCAAGGGACGTGCATGCACTGGTTTTCCAGACACATGTTGCTTCAATCGATGATATCTCTTAAACCCAAGATCCAAATGAAAAACTACGAAATACCCATTTTAGCTAACAGAAATATATTTCCAATGAGCTATGGTAGAGACTTTGATATGTTTTGTAGAGTCTGTGGTACTTGTCTAAAGTTGCGGTATGTGAGGTTGCACTGTGTACAAACATAGGTTGATTCAAACAAGCATATCTCACAAACCAGGAAGGTAAATCAAAAACCAAAAAATACCCATTTTAGATGAAGGAAATATCTTTCCAATGAGATATGGAAGAGCCTCTGAAACTCTCTATGCAAGTTGCAGTATCAGTTCGAATTTTTAGAGACATGTTGATCTTCTGTTCGTATATTGCCAAGGGTTTGTAGAGAAAAATCGGATGTTGTAGAGATCATGGAACTTCCTCTTGAAACTTAGATATTCTGTATTTCCTGAAGACCAACTATGATGCTTACAGTGTATGGCCAAGCAATGGACTCCGAGTGTGCCAAAAGTAAGCTAGAAATATTTGCAGATCTTTGAGCCCAAACTATGCTCAAACCCTCATTCCCATGGAGAGTGTACCTACTCTGATACCACTAATTCGGATCTTGGGGGTTGAGACCCAAAAGGCTTGGATGTTGGGAGAGGAAGGGAAGAGAAATACATGGCATCCAGATCTGGACTTTGAATAGACTAAACAAATAAACATAGAGCAATGTATGACATGGAGGGGTGAGGCTCAAAGAGGGTTCTTTGAGCCTCACCTCTCAAACCATACTCAGAAAGACACTCAGCACTAATAACTCAATAACTCAATAAAATAATATAAATGTAGGATGCCAACAATCCTTCCATGCTTTATTCAGAAGGCATAGAGCCTTTTTATAACATTATTAAAATGTGCCTTAGGGCAATACCATGGGTCAAAACCATGGGTTGTGAAATACCATGGATGAGAGAGGTATAATGTGCCTTGAAGCCATACCATGGAACAAAACCACGAGTTGCCAATTACCATGGATGAGAGAGGGTGGCCTCTCTGTTTAATGTTTTATGATGGCTGAGAGCATGTGGCCCTTCATTAAATGCTTTTATGACTCGCACATCCGAATTTATACCATATTCCCCCTGAAATTCGGATCATGCAGTAAAAACACATTCATCACATCAGCACAATGGACACAAGATTTTTCACTAGGGAAACCTTCAAAGGAGAAAAACCCCAAAAGCATTAGTAGCTCATCTCGTGAATGAGATGACTTAGGAAACTGTTCAAAAAGTTCTTCAAACCCCAATCTGAGTTTGACCACAATTTACAAAAAAATATTCTCAGCAAAATTCAGAACAAGGGTTTGAAACCCTAGTTACCCAAAATTCCAGATCTATAAAAAATTATCAACATTGCTAAAAAAAATAGTATGTCAGAAATAATCAAATCTGCCTGAAGTACAAAACAGGTTGCCCAAAAACTTTTGACAGGCCCAGAAGAATTTACAGACTGCCCAGATTTCTTCTTACCTTCCCAACTACCTTTCTTCTCTGCCCAGATATGACCGATCTAGGTCTGTTGCTGCTCGTCCCTTGTGATGCCCCTGCTCGATAGCATGTTAGCTACTTGATAGCTTTTGGACAGTCCTATTGCTTCCCGAAAGGGATAGAAAACTAGGCCCATGGCCTAAGGGACTGACCCGAGGGTCTGTGGAAGGCCCGAAAGCCTCATGGCTACCACAGGACCCTCACGGGTCTGCCTTTGGGCTTGTAGGGCCACGATAGCCCTCATGGGCTACTTGAGGGTGCCAAACAGGACCTAGCCCTCCCGTGTATGCCTGCTATAGGCTGCCCGGAGGTGCTAGTGGCAGCCCGTGAAAGAAAATGGACAGCCCGTCAGAGAAGAGAGGCTGCCCTGTCAAGTAAAACCTGTTGCCCGAAAAAAATTGAAGACTGTTCTGGATCTGAAGGTGGCTGACTTGATTTTTGCCTTAAATCTGAATTTTTTTTGCTGATGAAACCCTAGATGAGGGTTTGTTGAAGGATGTCCTAGCTGAGGCAAAAAGTCTTCTTCAATAAAATAACAACTTCACCTGTCAGAGCAAACTTGTATATGATAATGAGAAGACTTGATCTTCTTTCATAGTCTTCATTCACCTGTTAAGTGGGCCAAAATTAGAAAAGATAAAATAATAATTTTTTAGTCTTTTTCTAATTTCACTTTTACCTTCTTACCAAAAAGGTCTTTTTATTTATCTTTGACTTTTACCAAAAGTCCTTATTTAATTTTGACTTTCACCTGTGGTCCTTTTCTTGTGGTACAAAAGTCCTTATTTACTTTTGACTTTTGACTTTAGCCTTTTTACAAGTGCCCCTGTGATCTTTTTTATTCCAAAAGTACATCATCATAAACCAAGAGAGTTACTAATGCTTTTATCTCACACTCTGTGTGACACCTAAATCTGGTACTAGGGCAACTTAGCCAAGGGTATCTAATCCTTGGATAAGTACACAAAGCCCATAGATCAAGGATCAGAGTGCCACACATGCCTAGACCTAGTCTAGGGCTTACAGTGCCTTCCTGGTAACAGACCAGGTGCCTCCATTCTCCAAGAGAATGGCTACTCAAAACTAAGCTGAGTCTACCAATACTAGACTGGTCTACATCGTGGTCCCAGACCAGATGTCTACTCAACACTAGGTTGAGTCTACCCAGGGAAGAGCTGGGTCTATATCATGGTCCCAAACCAGATATTTACCATTCAACAGAATGGTCTCTCAACACTGGGTTGAGTCTTCATCGTGGTCCCGGACTAGGTGGTCCCATTCTCCTAAGGGAAGGGCTCTCGATGCTGCTCAGAAAAATCAACAAATAGTAAGATGGAAGTTGGGTTTGTTACATGACCTTCCACCACTTGTAAGAGTTTTATGTATTCTATATAATGTAATAATCCATCTCTTAGCCCAATGCTCTGCTTAGATAATGCATATGCCTTTCCATTGTATTCTATGAATATATGCATGTAGCAAATAGATGTAAATCCATGGTGTAGGTATTTGATATGATATTTCCAATGCTCTAACACCATAACATTCAACTCCCTTCTCCCAACAATCCAATCCACCACCACCTTAGAGTTTCTAAAAACTTGAAATGAAACAATCCCCCTATTAAGAGAGAAGAATAAAAGGCCAGGAGAGGAAGAATCTTTGCATGTGCATTGGTTCCAATGCCACACCCAAACCAAATATGAAACAATGATTCTTGTTAAGGAGTAGGTAAATGCCAACCCCACATATTCCTTTTTGTGATGCTTAATCAAAGAAACCAATAGAATTATTATCTGAGATAATTGGAGGCATCTTAGGGGACCTCGAAACCCATATCTAATGAGGAGAAGAATTATAACAGAAACCCAAAACATACCTACATGCTTGCTGAAAATTAAACTATACCTTATAAAAAAGGATAGAGTTTTGGTACAGTCAAATCCCCAAATATGAAAAAGAGTGCCCCCTGAGTCCCACTTTCAATATTATAAATTGACATATCTTGGGTTTGGAAACTCCTTAGGGACAATGTTTCTTGCAACTTAAAGTATGTTGAATTGCGATATCCCGTCCCAAACCACTGGAATAAACATGAATCTAGAGAATTACTTCCCCACTAACCTGAGAACTGTAATATATTAGAAATCTCAGCCCAAATTTGGATTGTCTTATTGCACTTGATAAATAAATGATCCACTATTTCATCTGCTTGAGAAAAAAGTGGACAGTCGGTTGGACCACAACCTCCTCTCTTATAATAATTTTCCATAGTCAAAATCCTATTTTTTAAATCCAACCAGGTAAAACTCAATATCTTGGATGGATATTTCCACTTCCAGATGTGCCTATGCCACCAAGTCGCCTTACTCTAAACATTTTATGAGATAACATAATTGTAAGCAATCCTTGTGGATACCTGACCATGAATTCCATGACCACAAAATTTGATCCTCAATATTCACTAGTTTTATACCAACATGACGAAGCAATAAGGTATAATATCCCACTCATTAGCATCTTGAGGATATAACTATAGGTCATTTGACGAGAGCCAGTAATCCTCCCCCCATCTATGACCTTCCTCTTGACATGATTCATGCAGAAAACACCTTTAGCATGAATGGATTGAACGGTAGAATATGATAGAATGTACCCTTGATCCCCTCCAATAAAAGGTTCAACCCCAATGTGCACTTGAAATCCATTCCCGATCTTCCAAGCCAACCAACAGTTCAAAGCAGTAAAGGATTCCAATAAACCATTCCACATGTTCGAGAGGAAATCCCCCTTCTTATTTGATTTTATCATCCATTTGACGACAGTGAGGTTCTTTAGATATTTGTACCTAATGACAATGCCCCACAATCCTAAATCCATCAGGCCTTCCCATAGGATTTTCATCACCAAGACTTTACTTACCCAATAAACATTCTTGATCCAAATCTTCGGCAAATACAAAGCTTCCCAAGCCACAAGATGAGTTCCTTCCACCAACTTAGAACTTGACCAAAGAAAATTGAATATGATCTGGCAAATCAGGGACATAATATATTTAGGAACTTTTTCCAAAGTAGACCAGTAAATGGGAATACTATTGAGTACAAAATTGATGAAATCAAGTGAACCCTCAAAGATAATCGCCGGTTGCACTAGGAATAGATTATTTTTTCAATCTTCTTGATCATCCACATCCAAAAAAGACCATGATAATTATTGGGCTTCAAGAAATCCTCAAGGTATTTCATTCCATCTTTTAGGGGTCAAAAGGAAAAGGGGAAAACACCATGTATCTGTTGCCAAAACTCCTCAGAAATATTGTTCTTGTGAAAGAAAGACTTCGGTATACTAATCATCATCTCATAGGCTAAGCAAAAAATATCCAGAATCCCTTTGTAGGTGAACCATTTCGACATTGAACCAATACCGAAAATGAGAATATCATCTACGAAAAGCATATGGGTAATATACATTGAAGGGGAAATCTTGATTCCCTTGATCTTACCTTCTTGTTTAGCTTGGGAATCATCTGACTCAACCCCTCGATAACCAATAGGAATAAAAGAGGAAAAAGTGGGCATCCCTGCCTCAATCCACAAGATAGTAAAAATACAGTAGGATTCCCATTAATAAAGATTGAAAAATTGGTCGAATCAATATAGCCCATAATCCACTAAGTAATCCCATGATTCAGACCTACATTAAGAAGAAGTAACCTGAGAAATGATTTACCTATCTTATCATATGCTTTCACCATATCCAATTTCAAGACCAAGGGATTTATATTCTTGATTTTTGTTGAATAAATAGTTGTATGTACAACACCAATAAAATCAAAAAAATTCTACAGATGAAGAAACCCAAACTGCTCTTTGGAAATGCCTCTAGATAAACCATCTCTAATATGGTTAGCTATCACCTTTGGTATGATCTTATACAAAAGATTGCTAAGTGATATGGGGAAAAAGTCTTGAAAATTAACCGGGTTTGAATTCTTTGGAATGAGATCCAGGAATGTTACCTTGACCCACCCTCTCCTCGAGACCATACCTAAGGAACAAGCCTCTTCCACAAGTCAGACAACTTTTGGTCCAAAAAGATAAAAAAATGTAGGTAGAATTCAACCGACCACTTGCCATGCCCTGGACTCTTATCTTTTCCCATCAATTTCAAAATGTCTTCAACTTCCATAAGAGTAATAGGTCTTCCAATGAATTCACAATCTTCATCCTAGAATATATGGGGAATACACTGTAAAATTCTCATTTGCAACAAAAGATTTTTGTACTAGACTTTTTAAAGATATTTTCAAACTGCCTTACAACACAACCTTCCATACCTGATAGTGTGGAGTGTTTCTGTCTTGCAAGATCCTCAATCGACTAGATAACATTATGTCTATAATGGTTCTTAGCATAGGTATGAAAATACTTTGCGTTCGGATCCCCTTGCATTAGCCACAACATTATGCGCATTAATCTCTAGTAAGCCTCCTCAACCCGAAGAATCTCATCTTTTTTTGCTTCAAGGCTCTTTAACTCCTCCAAGTTTCAACTCGAAACAAACCCCATCACAGTAGTCATAAAATGTTCCCTAATGAGTCCTTCAAATCGAATGAAGTTCCTTTGCTGAGAGCAAATCTGGTTTTTTATGTAAGAAGAAACAATCTCCTTCAAAGATCGAATAAAGTTAGGCAAAAGATTCGTAGCCGCCCCAGAGTGATGCTGGTAGAAAGAAGACCAATGTGTTCTAACTAAAGAAATAAACCCATATTGTTTTGACCAAACCTAACAATATTTGAAAGGATAATGGAATTTTGGAAATCCCTTCACCATTCGCAATACAATCGACATATGATTAGATATGTTAACACTTTCAACCCAAGACTTACAGTAATCCATCAAATCAACTAGATCTTCTGCCAACAGAAATCTATCAAGTCTTTTGGCAATTGTAGCATCTTCAATACGTCCATTTTCCACCAAGTAGGAACTAAAGGGCAAGGCTCAATGTCCACCATTGTGTGCCTTCAAATGAATCTAAGGAACCATGCAGTCGCAACATGATCAATCTTGGCCAAAGTGTCCCAAACCTCCATGGCAAAAGTCATGAATTTCAAGTCCCCGACAATAATAAAAGATGAACAATCTATCTAGTAAACCATTATGAGCCACATCCTCCCAAAATACCTTCTACCCAACAAATGGACCATAACAACTAAGAATGTTGAGCAAGCTATCTAGTTCCCGACTGCGACCAACTAATAAAATACCACCATGAGACCTATAGGGGCGGAAATGAAACTTTGTAGGATTCTGGGCCAAGATAAGACTACTCGAAATCCCCACCACATCCACCAAACAACAATCCCACTCTGGGACCAAATGCAAAATAAACTCCTTGGCCTTCTCGCATGGGACCATAGATTCTTGAAAGAATAAAATATCAAGAGTAACCAGCTACTATATTAATTTTTAAAATACGAAAGAATAAAAAACCATGAAAGGCTTTATCTTATTATAAGTAGCAATATAAGTGAATAATTAATGTTTTAAATTATTATAATATAAATTAATTATTATTGTTTTATGTTATTATAAGTGAAAATATCATTAATAATTAATGTCTTAAATTATTACCATTTTAATTATTTATTTTACAATTTAAATTTAAATTTATTTATTTTATGTATTTGTTAAATTAGAAAACAATTATATATATATATAACACTAATTATTAAATAATAAATATAGTATCATTAGGTCAATTAAATAACATTTTTAATTTTAGGATATTTAATTATTTATAGATTGTTGTTTTCCACTTTATACTCAATTGTATATTTTCACATTTTATGGCTAATTATAGATATGTACACCATGATCCCACTTTGTTGTGTGGTAGAGGATGTCGATGTAGATGCAAGTAAGAAATAAACATGAATATCTTTACCTTACAATCATGCATTCTCTGTCTATACACATATGTGATATCTCTCTCTATATATTATTTCTCTGGTGCTTTTATGAAATAAAAACCTCTTCCTTATTAAGTTCTTGACATGGAATATATATTAATCCGTTAATCCGTTAGGTGAATTAAGTGGGGAGACATTTAAATTTTTTATTTTTTAAATGTTCTTACTATGGTTTAATTAATTTTTATTTTTTGAATTAATTTAGTTTTTATTGGACTTTTGCACGTGATGTTTGTTTTGGACTTTGTGCCCTCAGACCCGGCTGCTAAATGACCTAAGCATTTCCATTCACATAGATTGGAAAATGATTTTCATTTTTTTGAGCAAAGAGCCTTCCTACCAAATTCAAAGCATTCTCAACAAAATTTTAATACAACCGAAGTTTTTATGCAGTAGTTTGTTCAATCCATAGATACACTGATATACAGTGAGTAATGAATGTTTAGAGCGTTACAGTCTCCTTACTTTTCATCAAAGGCAAACCTGCATCAGTTTCTCAAAGTCCAATAACTTCCATCATTTTTCCATGACTGGTGTTTACCTAAGACTCTCTACATTTTCGACATTGTATTCTATGCACTTCTAGCAGAGTTCTTCCATTCATGGAATACTACCATCGTAAAGTTGCTAAGACTGTTGTTGGTTTGATTATGGATGCAAAACAACCCTTGAGAGATGGTCAAGCCACCTAGATGTATATCCATTACTACAACAACATGGATACTTGCAATCATTGAACAATATTGTTGCAAAAATTTGAGCTCTGGAGTTGTGCACGAGAATTTATATCCTCCTTCGTGAGGAATGGATATTGCTAAGCTGAAGCCAAATACGTTGGAGCTATGACCTTATTCTGTGTTGAAAAGCTGACGCATTTTTCATTTGATTTGAATATTGAAGAATCTATATTGATGGCTGGTTGCGTTGATTAACAAGGAGGCTCGACACTTGGTAGCAAAACACAATGTTAAAGTCATCCCTGCTTGGAAGGAAATTATCATAAGTGTTGGACTACCAACCCATCATCAGTAGCACCCATGTTAGAACTGCAAAAAGATGAATTAGATGGCGTGTACTGTGGGACTGCTATCTTGAAACCGAAGTCCATATTATAACCACTTGATGGTTATTTTTCACGTGCCCACCAGACGTCAAGTTGATTAGAAATATTAAAATTGACTAGAAATATTAAACTATGAATGGTGCTTATGAAATCGTGTAGACCATTTTTGTGAAATCGTATCATGATTAATGCTTGCCAGAAAAGTTTGGTTGGAATTATGTATACAAGCATTTTTTCTGTTGTCATATGCATCGTTTGACCCTTTCACATAGAACACAAGCAAATTTCATTTTGAGCTTCCTAATCCTTCTCTTCACGTCTTTAAATTTCTATGGTTGGTTGTTTCTTTGGCTGTGGCCGTGTGTTGTGAGGCGAGTTTTATACCTATTAATATACAGTGCAATATGCTTAATCTCTTGCAGTTCAGTCATGGATACACAAAATAATACTATAAGGCTCGCGTCCTGGTCTTGTCATACCCTACGACTGACCATACGAATCCAATGCTTCAGTTCGCCAAAAAGCATCACCTCCAAAGGTTTACTCGTCACGTTAATTACTTTCGGCTACAATCATGACAGAGTCATTCAAGCTAACGAATATTTGGAACAACTTAAGCTCCTAATAGAATTGGAGTGCATTCCAGATGACCTTCCTCGACTCAAACATCGGCCATGTTGTTTTCAATCATATGAACAACAACTGGCTGGGCTCTGAGCTACATGAAGAAATGAAAAGCAGTCCTAGATGGATTGGATTGCAAAAAAGGAATGTTAAGTGGAGCTAAAATGTATAGATAGCTTGAACGAAAGTATGAAGGTGCTCTAATTTTTTGCGAGATATCCAACTGTCTGAAGTAACGATAAGGATTTGAATTCCACATTGAACTTATCATTCTTTCAAGGTTTGTAATACCTCCCACTGGCCTAAAAGAAAATAAAAGACGGTGCAGTGCAATAAATTAATATTGGATCAAATGGTAAATTCTATCTTTTATAAATTAAAGTTGTGGTGGTGCAGTGCGATAAGTTAAAGTTGTAAATTCCATCGTTTATGCCTGTTTATTTGGTAAATTCTAGACCGAAAATTTGTTGAATGAATAACCTAACAATGTTTTCACAGACTCAAATGGTAGATTTTAGTAATCCATACATTTTACCTTTGCTTGGTGCAATTAGACATCATGATTCTTCAAAATAAATCTGATCACAGTGGTTATTTGTACAATCTATTTGAATTTTTAATGCTCAACTTGCAGTTGAAAAAAGATGCGATGGGGATAATGTCGACGATTAGTATTTGAAAGTCATTTGGAATCGACATCCAATAGGTAATGAAAATATTTTCATCAATTTCGGGATGCAAACCTATTGTTCAAAGTTTTGTTGCACCAATCACTATCTTTCATTATGATTTCCATAGTCGACCATTTCCTAGCTTCTCGGTCTTCAAGCTTCCCACAGAATCCAAATTTGTTTGTTGTTGCATGTTTTTCCAGAGAGAAGAAGCATAAATTAGAAGCTTTGGTACAGATCACCGTCGGTTATCTCTGCAAAAATTACACCATCTTCATACTTTCGTTGAAGCTCTTTATACATTTTCATTATGCGTAGCATTCCTTGTTTGTAGTCTATTCCATCTATGGTTTCTCTTCATTTGTTCATGAAACTCAAAAACAAACCGATTCTTGTAGCTTAAAATTTGGTATGTCGATACTTGTTGTTGAAGCATTCTATGGAACCAGGATTTTGTCTAGGGATTGTTGTTTGTTGGGGCTGATTCATCAAATGGTAAGAACACGAAATTAGCCATTGCAATCCAAAACCAAGAGAAGCATGATTGTATTCAATTTTATTTGTTGTTCTCTTCTATAGATGACATGGGTATGATTGCTCGCTGTGAATTCACACGGTTTGATACCTGCAACATCATAAAGTTTAGGGTTTCAATGTGTATTCTTACCAAAAATGAAAATGAAAAGTAAAGTGTAGTCCCTTAAGGTCAAAAATTTGTCTCAGATTATTCAACCTTAACTTGATTGAAGTCCCATAAGGTCAAAAAAGTGTTTGAGATTATTCAGCTTACCTTGAGTAACATCCCCGGTAAAGAACATTCCTTTTAGGATTGATGTCGTTAATATTAATTGAATCTAAAACTTGATATACTTGGTAAGAGCAGTTAGGTTTTACCTGCTCATTGGAGGAGCTGATCCAACAACTGAATGTGGCTAGGGGGATGCTCCTCCTGTGCGTTGTATTGCTTACAACCCATTTCTTCCATGGGATCTATAGGTTGCAAAGAATATCATCCCTCATGCTATGTTCCAGTTTTCTCCATGTATTATCACTTTAATAATGGCAAGACAGTGAGATTTCTTCAACTTTTATTTACAGTACTATTGTTTTAGTCACTTTACTGCATATTAGTATTTTTTTGTTTTATGTTTCTGAAGCTATATAGGACGTTTCAAAGGTGAAAAGTGGGATTCAAGGCTGATGCCAGAGAGCCCGAACATTGTGATTCTCGGCCTTCCTGAATTGAAGTTGGGGAATTTACCTTCCAGGGTATCACTGGACTGATCCTTTAGTTGATTATGATGATGGTTAGTAAGTATTAAGGAACAAATTAAGGGGAGGTGAGTTACTTTACTCTCTCTCTTTTTTCGTGTTAAATACTTCTTGCCTTTTAGGGTTACTAGTAAGGATGCGACATCAATTATTTATTTCTCAGATTTTTTCCTTTGAGTTATCATTATCGAATAGACATAACAGGGAAATAAAAAAGGAAAGGAAGAACAAATGTTGAAAAAATAAGGACGGAAGAGGGAGAAATGAATAGCTTGCGTTTTAGTACAAGAATATATGACTTCCTTGATTTCAGTGCCATGCAAATGTAGAGAATTCTATGTTTAACTTTAGTGGGAATTGCTTAGGCTCTAATTGTGTTTTTTTCATGATCATTTCCATCAATGGAAATGGACATTTGTATAGTAATGCATATGTTAACAGGAACTAATGGGAATGACAATCGGATTACCATGGCGGTTGTTTCCAATGAAGTGTCGAGGATTCTAAACCACGCTCTCGGAGAGGGACGGTGTTGTTGCTTTTGGTATGAAGAAGAAATTGAAGACAATCTTCGCAGGTGTTTTGGGTTAAATGAGTAAATTTTGTAAACCTGTTATATATATATATAGAGAGAGAGAGAGAGAGAGAGAGAGAGAGAGAGAGAGAGAGAGAGAGAGAGAGTAATGAATGCTTTTTTCACTAAATAATGGATATTACTGTCTTCGCAACACTCTTCATACGAGAGTGAGAAATTACCAGGATATAGCATTGCTCTATACATAACCATTCAGCAAGGTAAATATACACAGTACATTAATGTATATAATTGTGTATATAATATTCTCCTTATGTATTATTTCTATGCTAAGGTATTTAAAGCATGATAAATGTGCCTACGGGTGATGATAACATGCACAACACTATCGACAGTTTAAAAATTGTTGCTTTAAAATTGATGCCACTAATATATCAATGTACAAATCCACAAATTCTGGCAGCTTTAAAATTAATGCCACTAATATATCAATGTACAAATCCACTTGATACAATGGGTGATTCCAAGTTTTCATTATTGTCATTACTTAATGTACAAATCCACTTGATACAATGGGTGATTCTGAGTTTTCATTATCGTCATTATCCACTTGATACAATGGGTGATTCCAAGTTTTCATTAATGTGATACAATGGGTGATTCCAAGTGCCTCATAAACCTAGTTAAGAGGATTGAAATATATACATCCATATCTCTCCTCTTTTACCAAAATAACAATTAAACCATTCATCTTCAAATGCATCAATTTTCAAAAGCTACATACAAATAGCTCCTTCCCATAGCAAGTGGCAATGTCGGGAACATTGCCACCACGTGGCTCTTGTATATACCTATGCACCTTCACCTCTTTTAAATACAAATGTCAATAAATATTAAAATCAATACCATATACATATTCCCCTCATTTGAATATAAAAATCAACACAATAAACTCGCAATAAAGATATTTTCATCGTTAAGCTACTTCCTCGTTGTGTCCATTAATAACTCTATTTCAATTCGATAAAAATATTCGAAGTTCAATTATATTGAATGCAAATACAAATATACATGTGTAAGTTAGGAAATAGAAATCCCATTAACATACAAATTTTTATATAAAAGCCCTTCCTCCCAGATATTTAGGTTCGGAAATTCTCTCTCTCCCAGCTTGCAAGGTGATTTTTTTATTCTTCAGCGGAACCAACCCATCAAAAATTAAAAGTCAGTCTCCTAAGCATCTTTAGAATAGTCTATGGAATGTGATCCAAAGAGAACCATTATACTGGAATGCCAACAAAAACTGTTTTAACTAGGGTCAATTTGCCTCCCAACAACAATTTATTAGTCCAATTCCCAGTCCTTTTCTCAAAATTTTTTACTAGCCAAAGGCAGCCCTTTACCTTGTATCCATTTGGTTTCAAAAAATACCCTAAATATTTGAAGCCTTGTCAACTCAGTAATATAATATGGGAGGAAAAAAGAAATTTGTCTTCAGGAAATATTATCTACGTTATGACAAATAAAGTACAACTTGAAGACATCGACCTCCATCCTTGTTGCTACACAGGATAATTTAATAATCTCAGCAAAATATTCCCACTCTGCCATAGATCCCCTACCAAATAAAGCCACTTCATCTAGATGAAATTTTTATCCCTTTTAATAATCTTTCATCTCTAGCGGGATGGATCAATCTACTTAAACCTTCAATGATCAGTAAAAATAGTAGGGGCCCGCAGGGGTGTAGCTCAACTAACAATTCGCTTGATATGAAGGACACGTTGTAAATGGAGGTCAGGAGTTCAAATCACCTCGGCTTACCCATGCCCCATGCTTATGTGTTGTGTGGGTGCACCTAGGGGTATAGTGTTAGCGGATAAGATTGGACCCCTGGACCCTGTTTCACGTGAGTACCAAACCATCCTAGTTGTCGATTCCCCTAGTACAAAAAAAAAGTAACAATAGTAGGGGAGTTAAAGGGAAGCCTTGTCTAATACCTCTTATGTTCCTAAAGAAACTGGTATGAGATCCATTGATGAGGACCAAGAAATGTGCAGATGTACCACATGCCATGATCCAGTTTGTCACATCAATAGGTAAGCTGATATATATTAATAGTAATCACAAATATACCCAATTTACCCAGTCATATGCATTAACCAAATCCATTTTTAATGTAATGGCATCCATATCTTTTGATTTGATAGAGTGGACACACTCTTGGGTAACCCCCACATCATCTAAAATTTGTCTGTTAGCCAAAAAACCCAAATTGTTCTTTAGACATCATCTCAGCAAGTTTGGGCTTCATTCTATTAGAGATGATCTTAATTATGATTTTCTAAGCCAAGTTACCAAGAGCAGTAGGCCTGAAGTTATTGAAATTATATGGTTTGTTTCATTTAAGTAAGAGAGCAATAAATGTAGAGTTGTGAGCCCTAGAAACATAACCCTCCACACGATATTGTTCCACCATTTGTAATTGTTCATCTCCCATCAGATTTAAAAAGGACAGGACAATTATACATACCAATCATCTGGCCCATGACTCTTATCTTTAGCAAATAGTTTTAATACATTAGTTATTTCCTCCAAAGTAACCAGGCTACCTACTGATGCACCCTCGTCCTGTGAAAAGAAAGAGGGAAGATGACTGAACACCTTTAGTTGGTTATCAATCCTGTTATTTCCAAGATCCTAAAAATGTCTAGGAAAGTGCGCCCTAGCAACAAATTCCAACTCCTTTTGAGATTTTATAATATTACCCCATCTACCTTCAAATCCCAAATTGCATTAATATTCCCGCGAATGAAGCATAATTGTGAAAAAAATTAGTGTTGTTATCACCTAAAGAAACCCATACAACTCTACTTTTTAATATCCATTGCATTTACTCTTGTTTTAGTAGGGAGGCTCTCTGACACTCCAATTCTAATCGATCCCTCTTCTTCTATTATAGGAAAATACCATCAAGGTTATTAACAAAAATATGTTCAATCTGCTTCTCAATCTTTTGTAGATATTCATCAACCTTTCCCTTCTATTAACGCCATCTATGGGTTTTGATGTCGGCCTTGCCTTTTCCATTATGGAATAAATATTTCTTGATTGGTATCGCGAATACCCTAGGGAGATTTGTGGCTCTAGAAAAAGATTTCCACCTTATATTTGATAATAGAATGGCAAAGACACTGGTAGAGTTGGATGTTTCTAAAGGGCTCCTTCCTAAAATTGAGATTGTCTATGGCAGCTCGGTCATTATCCAAAGCTTAAACTATTTGAACATTCCCTTCGGGTGCAGCTACTACCATGATACTGGTCATTTAAAAAATAAATGTTCCTCCCTTTGCCAAGGTCTGTCCTTAAAACTTGGCTTCTCTGTTCCAGAACCCTCCATTGGTTCCCCTGTGGAGGGTTCTCCTCCTTTAGATACTTCTGGCTCCCCCTCTCCACTTGGGCCTTATGATTCCTCATCCTCGACGTCCTTCGATGATCTTACTAAAGGGGATGCACAATACATTCAAGACATTGAAACCCTTGCACTGGCTACCTCGTCTTTGACTCCTTCTTTGGCTCCTAATTCTTCTCTGTCTACTATTCCTGTTTCATCAGATACTCCTTCTTTGGTACCTAATACACATATGTCCAATTGTCCTGCTTCTTCAGTGACTCCATCATTGGTACTTGATACTTATTTGTCACCACAACCCACTTCATCGGTATCTCCTCCTCCCTTCACTTTGGAGGAGTTTCCCCTCTCCAAAGAAGCACTTCTCCTATTACTTCCATTGCTCCTAATAGCCCTATCACTTCTCCTTCTTTCATGGATCCATCTCTATTGAAGTCACTAGACATATTATCAGATAAATCACTTGTCTCTCCTTCTACGCTCCCTTTGGATTCTATTAGGTTTTAGAATGTAACAATCCACAAATCTAGGAGAAACAAAGCCTCTCATGCTACTGGACCCTCAAGCCTCTATACCCCTCTCTCAACTATGATCAAAGTAGCTACCAGAACCCTGAACACACCACATGAACTTAGAGCATTGTCACCTGATTCTTAGGTTTACCCATGAGGATTATCTCTATGAATATTCATGGGTTTGGGGGGCTTACCAAGCAAAAATCCCTAAGATATCTCTTCATTACTCTGAACCCTGACATTATTTTGATTCAAGAAACCATGTGTGATCACTTTTCTACACTACACTTCTTTTCCAAGTTGAAGCCTAGCTGGGAATTTTGTGCTCTTGACTCCCATGGCCTATCTGGGGGTCTTCTTATTGGATGGAATCCTCACCTCCCTCGATGCAAGGCTTTGCAATCCTATGACGATATCTTAGTTAAGGATAGATTTAAAGGTCTTGACACTGTTTTCTCTATCTTGAACTGCTATGGGCCCTACTCAAACATAACCACTTTCTGGGATAATGTTGTAGCTGGGGGCATTTTTTACTATCCCAACCTGATTCTTGTCGGAGACTTAAAATTTACCCTCTCAGATGTTGATATTTGGGTAACAAAGATCATTTGGATCACATGGTACATTACTTTACACATCTCCTGGATACTTCCAACATGGTGGACTTGGCCCCACAACATCCTAGCCCTACTTGGAGAAATGGCCGGACAAGCCTTGAGGGAGTAAGCAAACATCTTAATAGATTTCTGGCTTCTGTCCATATTATTCCTACCCTGAACCACTATAAATCCTGGATTCATCCCTCGAATATTTTTTATCATTATCCAGTTTGCCTTGAGTGAAACTATGTACCTCACAGTCATCTCTATCCTTTTAAGTTCAATAGGGTCTCTCTTCGGGAAAAGGATTTCATTGATATTGTCCATTCTTCCTGGACCACTCAGATTCTCCCTCCTCTCGATCCTATGTCTGCTCTTTCCTATAAACTCAGAGACTCGAAGGCACGGTCAAGGATTGGGAAAAGAATATGAAACATACTAAAGCTTTGGAGGCCAAAGAAGTTGACTTAGCCATTCAGCTACTACTTACTACCCACACCTCTGGTATACTGTCAGTGAGTGAGGCCTCTCAGCTATCCCAACTGAGAGCTTGGAAGGAATTTTTAGGATTATTAATCCTCCCTTGTCCAATTTGGTCATATGTCTAAATATGGAGTCATGTCTAAATCGAGAGTCCATCCAGTCTATTTTTAGTCACTAGCACCATTGGGTGCACTTGGCCTAATTGGGGCACATGTTCTAGTTACTAAAGTGTGGGGAACACTAATTGAGGCCTACTGCCACTGATTTCACTTGCATGCATCAGTTTAGGAGCCTCCTAGACCAATCCCTACAATTTAGGAGCCACTGGGAGTGCCGATACCATCCAAGGTTAGTTGAGTTGAGTTGGTGACTAGTCAAGCTAAGTTAGGAGTCAGTTACATTCAGTTCTAGTCCTCTACATTCAGTTAGCGCTAGGTTTGCATGGTTGCATGCAGGAGAGGTGCATTTCTCACCTACCTCATTCAGTTAGCCTCAGTTAACACTGAATTAGACACTTGAGTCGTGTTTTAGAACTCTGTTGAACTCTGATAATGGTTTAGACAAGCTCAGTTAACTATTGAGTCCTCCGATAGTGATTTAGACAAGGTCTTAGTTACCTACAGTCAAGTAGATTCTAATCAATTCGAATTTCCTCATGTGGATTCGAATTGCTTGTGGCTATTTAATCCATTGTATTCCATTGTATTTATTATCTAATTACTCTTTGATTAATGAAAAGCATTCACAGCTGCAAGCCATTTTTGCACTCTTTCATTCTTCAATAACTGAGTAAATTGTGTGATATATCTTGTCAATTGTGTTTTTGTCCACAGATCTATGTGCTCAATTTAATATGGTATCAGAGCCTCGACAGGACAAGGCACTTCTCCTCCTCAGATCTCCTACTGGATCATTTTTGAGCAAAATTGCTCCTTCCAGCTCTGTACCAGAAGTAGAAGGTTTACCACTTAATACCTAAAGTTAAGGAATTGTTGATCAAGCTTGATCAACTATGTTGGGTGTGATGAAAACTTGAAATGTGCAGGCTGTTCGACCTTATGGTGCCCCTTTTTTGGTTTTGCAGGTACAACTTCGAAATGAATTCATTAGTTCCTCTTCTCACCCAATCCTCAAACTATTTTGAATGGAAGGTGAAGATGTATGTATTTCTGAATATACAAGATCTCTATTGGGTGTCTAATGGATTAGATAGAGAGTATTTTGAGAGTGAGAATCACTGGCTAAATGCATGTGATGCAGCTTTTGAAATAATGAAACTGGCTCTTTCTCCTAGCTTGTGCTACCTCAGTAGATCTATTAAAGATCCACATGAACTTTAGATAAGATTGGACAAAACCTTTGGAATGATTGATGAGGATCATAATAGCACTTTGGAGAGCACATCTAGCACCATAAGCATCCTTGATCCAAAAATGTCGGCCTCCACTCTCTCTGATGAATTTGTTCAAGATGAAGAAGAAGTAGAAGCTTCTACACAGTCAATTCAAATTAAAGACAGTCTCCTTGCAGTGACTCCTTCTCCTGATGCTATGGAAGTTTGTGAGATCTCTGATATCTTTTCTCCTCATATGGATGAAACAAAAGAAGACATTTGAATCTTTGATATTTAAGAAAAATACTGCTGCACTTCCATGCAAACATTCATCGATGATTTTCCTTTGAATTCTGTGCAAAATTTTCCACTAATTGCTTCCAAAAGTGAAGAGGAATTTGATTTTTTTCTCCCTAATGTTGCTGATGGTGTGAAAATATGTAATAACTTGGATATTTTGGAAGAAATATCAGATCACCAGAGTGATCCATTCGCTACCCTTGATCTAGATCTTCCAGCAAATTCCTGCGGGATTGCATGCACCAAAATTCAGAATTTTGGAGAAGAAGAAAACTGTGCATCCACCGTCTCGGTTGACCATTTCTTTTGATCTGATATGAACCTTATTGGATCTGATATGATATTATTTGGATCTGATCTGATATTTCTTGGTTCAATGTTTCAAATTCATAATCTTTCAGTATTGCTTGTAGCTGTTCTCATCAACGGTGTGAAGAAACAAGTACCGCAAGTCTCCTACAAAATTGCTGTTGGGGATTTGATTTCATTTCAGAATTTTGGATATATTATGAACCTATTTAGATCTGATTTACTTTATGATCTGATATTATTTGGTTCAAATTTTAAAATCCAATAGCTTTCAGTCATGTTTGTAGCTGCTCTCACCAATTCCGGTGTGAAAAATCAAGTACCGTAATTTCTCTTCAAAACTGTTGTTGGGGATTTGGTGTTAGTTTCCTCTTATGAGGTTGCTGATATTTTATTTTGTGAATCATTATATATTTTTGAAGCTATATCAGACTATGGAGCTCAATCATTCGCTCTCCACAGTCCCAGTGCTTCTCTACCATTGATCACATGCTCATCTCCTCATAGAACTAGTAAAGAGGAAGACATTCTGCATCCACCTGAACACTTGATCCTAACACTTGGGGCTGATTTTACCACTCATGGTTTGTTGTTCATGGCTGAAACTTATCAGTTTCTTGAGTGTTCCTCACATTTTCTGAATCCTCAAGAACCTTTTCTCACTTATCAATTGATTTCAGTTGCTCTACATGGGTCCAATCTTCATCTGACAGCTATCTATATTTCTGATTTAGTTGAGCATATCATTCTTCTTCCAAAGAGGAATATTCCTCTAGAAATAATGATGGAGAGTTTCATGTATCAGGCCCCACGATACCTGTGCACAGAAGAACCAGATTGATCTTGACTCTACCTGCTTAATTAGAGGGGGGGCCTTTTTCCCATGTGGTTTTTTCCCCAGCTCCTTGTATTGAGCAGTTAATTTACTTTACTTGATGTAATAGGTGACCTATGGTCTTAGTTACCAGGGCCCACAGATTGTCCAAGTTAGCATTCATGGGGGGTGTTAGGATTATTAATCCTCCCTTGTCCAATTTGGTCATATGTCTAAATTGGGAGTCCATCCAGTCTATTTTTAGTCACTAGCACCATTGGGTCCACTTGGCCTAATTGGGGCACATGTTCCGGTTACTAAAGTGTGGGGAATAATAATTGAAGCCTATTGCCACTGATTGCACTTGCATGCATCATTTTAGGAGCCTCCTAGACCAATCCCTACAATTTAGGAGCCACTGGGAGTGCCGATACTGACCAAGGTCAGTTGAGTTGAGTTGGTGACTAGTCAAGCTGAGTTAGGAGTCAGTTACATTTAGTTCTAGTCCTCTACATTCAATTAGCACTAGGTTTGCATGATTGCATGCAAGAGAGGCACATTTCTCACCTACCTCAGTCAGTTAGCCTCAGTTAACACTGAATTAGACACTTGAGTTGTGTTTTAGAACCTCGTTGAACTCCGATAATGGTTTAGACAGGGTCAGTTAACTATTGAGTCCTCCGATAGTGATTTAGACAAGGTCTTAGTTATCTACAGTCAAGTAGAGTCTAATCAATTCGAATTTCCTCATGTGGATTCGAATTGCTTGTGGCTATTTAAGCCATTGTACTTCATTGTAATTATTATCTAATTACTCTTTGATTAATGAAAAGCATTCACAGCTGCAAGCCATTTTTGCACTGTTTCATTCTTCAATAACTGAGTAAATTGTGTCATCTATCTTGTGAATTGTGTGTTTGTCCACATATCTATGTGCTCAATTTAATATGGTATCAGATCCTTGGCAGGACAAGGCACTTCTCCTCCTCAGATCTCCTACTGGATCATTTATGAGCAAAAATGATCCTTCCAGCTCTGCACCAGAAGCAGAAGGTTTACCACTTAATACCCCAAGTTAAGGAACTGTTGATCAAGCTTGATCAACTATGCTAGGTGTGATGAAAACCTAAAATGTGCAGGCTGTTTGACCTTGCAATGCCCCTTTGTTTTGTTTTGCAGGTACAACTTCGAAATGAATTCATCAGTTCCTCTTCTCACCTGATCCTCAGACTATTTTGAATGGAAGGTGAAGATGTTTGTATTTCTGAATAGACAAGATCTCTATTGGGTGTCTATTGGATTCGGTAGAGAGTATTTTGAGAGTGAGAATTACTGGTTAAATGCATGTGATACAGCTTTTGAAATAATGAAACTGGCTCTTTCTCCTAGCTTGTGCTACCTCAGTAGATCTATTAAAGATCCACAAGAACTCTGGACAAGATTGGAAAGAACCTTTGGAATGATTGATGAGGATTAGAATAGAACTTTGGAGAGCACATCCAACACTATAAGCATCCTTGATCCAAAAATATCGACCTCCACTCTCTCTAATGAATTTGTTCAAGATGAAGAAGAAGCAGAACCTTCTACACAGTCAATTCGAATTAAAGACAGTCTCCTTGCAGTGACTCCTTCTCCTGGTGCTTCGGAAGTTTGTGAGATATCTGATATCTCATCTCCTCATAGGGCTGAAACAGAAGAATACATTCAAACCTTTGATATTGAATAAAAATACTACTGCACTTCCATGTAAACATTCAACGATGATTTTCCTTTGAATTTTGTGCAAAATTTGCCAGTAATTGCTTCCAAAAGTGAAGATGAATTTGATTTTTCCCTCCCTAATGTTGTTGCTGGTGTGAAAATATGTAATACCTTGGATATTTTGGAAGAAATATCAGATTACCAGAGTGATCCATTCATTCCACTTGATCTAGATCTTCCAGCAAATTCCTGCAGGATTGCATGCACCAAAATTCATAATTTTGAAGAAGAAGAAGAAAGTTGTGCATCCATCGTCTCGGTGGACCATTTCTTTGGATCTGATATGAACCTTATTGGATCTTATATGATCTTATTTGGATCTGATCTGATATTTCTTGGTTCAATATTTCAAATTCATAATCTTTTAGTACTGCTTGTAGTTGTTCTCATCAATGGTGTGAAGAAACAAGTACCGCAAGTCTCCTACAAAACTGCTGTTGGGGATTTGATTTCATTTCACAGTTTTGGATTTGTTATGAACCTATTTAGATCTGATTTAATTTATGATATAATACTATTTGGTTGAAGTTTTAAAATCCAAGAGCTTTCAGTCATGCTTGTAGCTGCTCTCACCAATTCCGGTGTGAAAAATCGAGTACCGCAATTTCTCTTCAAAACTGTTGTTGGAGATTTGGTGTTAGTTTCCTGTTATGAGGTTGATGATATTTTATTTTGTGAATCATTACATATTTTTGAAGCTATATCATACTATGGATCTCAAGCATTCGCTCTCCACAGTCCCAGTGCTTCTCTACGATTGATCACATGCTCATCTCTGCACAAAACTAGTAAAGAGGAAGAGATTCTGCATCCGCCTGAACACTTGCTCCTAACACTTGGGGATGATTTTACCACTCATGGTTTGTTGTTCATGGCTGCAACACATCAGTTTCTTGAGTGTTCCTCACATGTTCCGAATCCTCAAGAACCTTTTCTCACTTATCAGTTGATTTCAGTTGCTCTACATGGGTCCAGTCTTCATCTGGCAGCTGTGTATATTTCTGATTTAGTTGAGCATATCATTCTTCTTCCAAAGAGGAAGATTCCTCCAGACATAATTATGGAGAGGTTCACATGCCAGGCCCCAGGATACTTGTGCATAGAAGAACTAGCTTGATCCTGATTCTACCTGCTTAATGAGAGGGGGGGATTTTTTCCCATGTGGTTTTTTCCCTAGCTCCTTGTATTGAGCAGTTACTTTACTTTACTTGATGTAATGGGTGACCTATGGTCTTAGTTACCAGGGCCCACAAATTTTCCAAGTTAGCATTCAAGGGGGGTGTTAGGATTATTAATCCTCCCTTGTCCAATTTGGTCATATGTCTAAATCGGGAGTCCATCCAGTCTATTTTTAGTCACTAGCATCATTGGACCCACTTGGCCTAATTGGGGCACATGTTCCAGTTACTAAAGTGTGGATAACACTAATTGAGGCCTACTGCCACTTATTGCACTTGCATGCATCAGTTTAGGAGCCTCCTAGACCAATCCCTACAATTTAGGAGCCACTGGGAGTGCCGATACCAACCAAAGTGAGTTGAGTTGAGTTGGTGACTAGTCAAGCTGAGTTAGGATTCATTTACATTCAGTTCTAGTCCTCTACATTCAGTTAGCGCTAGGTTTGCATGACTGCATGCAGGAGAGGCACATTTCTCACCTACTTCAGTCAGTTAGCCTCAGTTAACACTGAATTAGACACTTGAGTTGTGTTTTACAACTCTGTTGAACTCCGATAATGGTTTAGACAAGGTTAGTTAACTATTGAGTCCTTCGATAGTGATTTAGACAAGGTCTTAGTTACCTACAGTCAAGTAGAGTCTAATCAATTCGAATTTCCTCATGTGGATTCGAATTGCTTGTGGCTATTTAAGCCATTGTACTTCATTGTAATTATTATCTAATTACTTAATGAAAATCATTCAGAGCTGCAAGCCATTTTTGCATTGTTTCATTCTTCAATAACTGAGTAAATTGTGTGATCTATCTTGTGAATTGTATGTTTGTCCACATATCTATGTCCTCAATTTAATAGGAATCATTATTGGCCCACCATATCCTTACCTGGAAATGTAAGAAGAGGGTGGACTGGAAAAATGAGGGGGATGCAAATACCAAAATTTTCCACTCCTATGCATATTCTAGGAGAAAATCTAAATCTATTTGGGGCTTACAAAACCAACTTGGTGAGTTGGTTGAAGATGAAGCACAACTAAAGCTTCTGGGTGCATCTCACTTTTCAGAATTATTTACTAATGATGGGTCTACCAATATTGAAGATCAACTCAAGGTTATAGGACTTTTTCCCTCCTTTGTATCTGAGGAAGATAAATAATCTTTCCTGTCAGATTTTTCACACTCTGAAATTGAAGGTGTGCTTAAAGGCTTCAAAAAAGAAAAAATCCCCGTCCTGGATGGCTGGCCGGTAGAATTCTACCTCCATTTCTTTGAACTGGTTGGTCTTGACATTCTTAGGGCGGTTACACAGTCTAGGAATGAAGGTAGGATTTCAGGAGCTCTTAATGCCACTTTTATCACGCTTATTCTAAAATGTGATAAACCTACCTCCTTTAACAATTTTAGGCCTATCTCCCTATGCAATTTGGTATATAAGTTTATTTCAAAATTGGCAGCCATCAGACTTAAAAATATCTTGGATAGAGCCATCTCTTGGAATCAGTTTGGATTTCTACATAATAGGCAGATCATAGAACCTATTGGCATTGCACAGGAAGTCATGCACTCTATAAAAGTAGAAAATAAAAAAATTATGATCCTTAAGCTAGACCTGGTCAAGGCGTTCGATAGAGTGAACTGGACCTTTCTTAGACTTGTCCTATTATAGATTGGTGTACCGGTTGTTGGTGTCTACTGGATTTTGGGTTGTGTGGAATCCTCTAATTTTGCTGTCCTTGTAAATGGAACACCTTCAAATTTCTTCCCTGTCTCGAGAGGCATTAAAAAGGGATGTCCTCTCTCCCCTCTCCTCTTTATTTTGATTATTGAAATCCCGAGTCTTCTGATCTCCAATGCACAATACAGAGGGGTCATTACTGGTATCAAAGTTTCTTCTTCCCTAAATCTTACTCACCTACTATTTGTTGATGATGTTATTTTGTTTGGATTAGGAACTATTGAGGAATGGAAAAATTATATAGATATTTTTTACCTCTTTTGTTCTGCGATGGGAATGAAAATCAGTGATGAAAAAGCCTCATTTCTATTTAATGTAATTGATGAACTCATCAGAGACAACATTGTTGCCATATTACCATTTAAAATGGAGCCTTTGTCAATGGGTTTCAAGTACCTGGGATACTATCTGAAACCACTGGGTTATTTTGTTAATGACTGGAAATGGCTTATTAAAAATTTTGAGAAAATAATTAGTAACTGGACATACAAACTTCTTTATCTTGGAGGCAGGCTGATCCTGGTCAAATCAGTCCTCTTGGGGCTTGCTGTTTATTGGCTCACTTTGGCTCGGATGCCCATAACTATTATGAACTATCTTAGGCATGCCATCTTTAATTTTCTATGGGGAAATTCATATGGAAAATCCAGATCTCACTTGGTGGATTGACATACATTATCCAGACCTTATGCTTTAGGAGGCCGAAATATTAAAAATCTAGATTGGCTTGTACTAAATGGAGAGGGTATTTGGTCACATATTATCAAAGATAAATATCTCAGGAATTGGTTTGTTGATGAGTGGTTACACACTCAGGCCTTTAATATACAAGGTACTTCATACATATGGAATGGCTTTATCAGAGCACTGTCATGGATTACTAGGTGTTTGGGCTGGAAGGTGGGAAATGGTCAAAGTATAAGGATTGGTGTGGAACCTATTGCTGGTTTATGTTCAGACTTCGTCCTTCCGGAGGACCTCAGAAACTATTTAGAAAATTATGGAATTACTACTCTTGCAAATGCTCACTATTGGGACTCTGGTCTATCGACCCAACAGTACTGGCTCACTGCTGATGACCTCGACCTCGATGGCTCTTGGAAGGTGAAATGGACTAAATATATAAGGGGGCTATCCCATGGTTGCATCAGACTTGGAAATAATCTGGACTCTTTGGTATGGACGTTTAATAAGAGGACGAGGAAGGTTACTGCATGCCTGGATTATGAGCTTATTGCTTCTAGCTCCCTTACAGATCATCCATACAACACCTTTGTTATTATATGGAAGTACAACTTACCTCTGAAGGTGATATGTTTCATATGGCTATGCTTATCCAACCGTATTAGTACATGGGACACCTTATGTAAGAAGGACTGGATTGGACCCAATTGCTGTTGTCTTTTCTTTTCAAACATTGAATCTGTCAACCATCTCTTCTCTAAATGTCAGTTTACAAAGGACGTTATCTATGGACTCAACACAACTCTTCACCGTCCAATTCATTGGAAGGAGCCCACTTTCATGCAAAACTTGGTAAAATGGATTGGGAATGAAAAAGAACTGTTATATCTTCCACTGCTTATGACTTGGCATATCTGGATTACCAAAAACAAGGTCATATTTGAGGATCATAGACCAGTCACAAAAATCATCATTTTAAACATAATAGAGCAGCTTCAAATTCATACTGTGAATGCACTTCCTAAATCCAATAGGAGACTTAAGGGATTGGAACCTGTTTATGATTTCCCTGTCGGTTTTTTCGATGGGGCCTCATTGAATAATACTGGAGGCACTGGTGTCCATCTTATCTTAAGCAAGGAACACTTTTTTTGTTTAAAAATGGGTTGTGGACTGAGTACCAACACCCGGTCGGAACTACTTGCTCTCTGGGTTCTATTAGTCTTTTCAAAAAATATTGGGCTTCCATATTTACACATTCGAGGGGACTCCATAGCCATCATCAACTGGTTCAATGGGTAGGCTGCCCTCTTTGCTCTCGAACTTGAAGGATGGTGCAATAATATCAGAGACCTTCAATCTTCTTTTATCCATCTCAAATCTTCTCATGTTTACAGAGAATTCAATGTTAAGGCACATGGCTTATCTAAGGAGGCATTATATTTGACATTTCAGTGCCTTCACTTTATGGAATTCACTGAGGGTGAATGCATTGGAAAGGCTCTTTTTAGCTCTATTAATCATAGACACTCGCCTTTCAGCCTCTATTGTGGCTTGAATTTTGTATCACACCATTGGTGTCGTAGGTGGCTTAGTCCACTAACTTTTTTGTCATTGTATTACCCAGAAGTGCCCCCTTAGATCAACGATCTTGTTTTGACTTGATCTCACTGTAGCTGGATGATTTGGAGATGGGGATTGGAAGAAGGTTTTTTTAGTCTACTACTACTTGTGGGTAGTTTCTTTAAGGACTGTATTTCTATATTATGTATGTTGGATTAGACTGAGCTCTATTGTCTTGGTTGAGGCCTTACTTTCATGTATATGTCCACCTGATGCAACAAACATGTTACCTTTGATTCTGATGAATAACAAGGAACTGTTATTTTTCTCCTGAGAAAAAAAACCTTTCCCTTCTATTCCCTCTCCTATTTCACAACTTCCTTCTTAAAACATTTCAATTTATAGACAAAGCTATCCACAAGGCCAACCTCCTTTGGAACATTAAAGGGATGCCAACAACTCATAACTATCAAATAGAAATCCTATAAAGTATTTATGTATATATAAATATAAATTATAAAAACAAGGATTTTTAAAAATGAAAATACAAAGTGCAAAAAGAAAATTAATGTTTAAATTTAAAAATATAGAAATGAAACTTAAAAGAATACCAAATATATTTTGTATATCTAAATTAACATTTTACTACCTCTCCACATAATACAAATAATGTATCATAAAATTAAAACAAGATGTAATCTAAAATCGTGTTTATGTTATGAAACAAAAACATAATTTTGCAAATCTTTAGCTTTAATTGTTTTCATCTTTAGGTTGCATCCAATCTCTTAGTCCCGTGTACTCTTCAAATTAACCAATGGATTATGGTCAAGCGACCGTGTGGATTATACGTTACAATCGTCGTGTGGGAATGTGGAACGATGAAAGCACTATAAAAAGCCAAGTGATTACATGATTTTCCAGTTTAGTGGTGTGGGTAGAAAGTAAAAAGTGGTCAAGTGATGGCTCGGAAAAGGTGAGATTACTTCTAGCCCGGAAACTCAATGGTTATGGGTATATAGGCAAGGTATAGTCTTGCAACAATCCCCTAGCTAGCAAAAGGCAAATAGAGAAGAAATGAGTAAAACCACAAATGGGAGTCACCAACTTTATGGTGGGAAATTGGATTAAAGGTGAGAACATTTTCTTTTCTTGGGAGGTTGCAAACAAGACAACTAAATAACTAAATATTAATTTAATTATAAATATACAATGAAAAGTCATGTGTACAATAGTATTACCTTGAGGAATGTAACTTAAAGATGGTAGCCAACACTCATTTTGGGAAAGGGGTCTTTTGATTCTCGAATTTCTCTATTTTTTGTTGGGGAATTATGATGAAAAATGATTGCTTCTTAGGGAAAGAAGTTGAGAAAGCATGGAAGCCAATGAATGGTAAGAAAATAGAAGCAATAGAGTCCCCCAATCCAATCCTTGTAGCATAAACTTACTTTTTTTTTCCTTATGAAATGCATGCCTATGTCTTCTTTTTATAGCCAAAATGGAAGTCTTCAAAGAACTAGTTCCAAATGTGAAATCTCCTCTCATGAATGTTGATGTTTCTCCATGGTTCTAACATCAGACAAACATTCTGCAAATCATTCTCCCAGAGAGGTCATGCCAAGTTGATCAATGGTTGGTAGAAAATGGCCCCTTCGTAGCTCTAATTAGTTATGTGTGACATGCACTATGTATTTTGAGGCTCATATGCTTAGCCTTTATTTAGTCATGTGGATTGACTATGAGTGTCAGAAGGTTAGAGGTCACATTGCATTCACTGAGGAGTAGTCCGTAATGGGACTGATATATTCTTAGTAGAGTCAGTTGACTTGTCTATGTGATAAGGGATTTTACCCCTTGTGGTATAGATAAAGTCTAATCTAATGTTGAATTTGACATAGGCTCTAAGAAGTGTCCATAACTTCTTAGAGTGGGGTCAAATTATTGTTAGAGCTCTATGGAAGAGTTTGATCTGCATGTGAGGAGATGAATGTTTGGTTTCATGTTTACTTGCAAGTTTCATTTATATATAGGTGCTCCATTTAAGTTAAAGTCTCATTATTTTCCAAGTATATATTTCATGCAAATTTGAGGATCTTTTTATGGCTAGTTTAATATTGATCCACTGGAGAAACCAATAATTTAATTACTAGAACTAGTATTTATTTCCACTTAATGGGTGGAACTAGTATTTTTCTCCATAGTTTAGACACTTTTCTCCATAGTTTGGACTTGAAAATAGCACAATGGAACTTTCCCTAGGAGGGCACATTTATCTGAGGAAGCAAATCTCAATTTTATGAAAATTTAATTTTGATCTGATTTCTATTAGAATCAAGAAACTACGGCTTGTAGTTTTGAACTCTTCTAGCCATAGATTGCATTGAAAAGTAGTGTTCTAGAGATCACCCTAGGAGGGTGCATTTATCTGTAGAGGAAAATTTCAACTTTGCCAAATTGTTGTTTTGACCTAGCTCCTTCTAGGGTTTCTAGGTCATATTTTGTTAAGATGGTCTAGAGTAGAAGCTAGGTTGGATGATGTTGAGATTACAGATGAACTCCAGTATTCCTTTGTCTCTACTCTTAATGGTACTATTTAAAATATCTGTGTTAACTCGTTAGTGGACATTGGTGCTTCTAGGGACATGACAACCCAACAAAAGAAGAAGGATATTTCAAAGCTCAAATGTTACAAGTGTCATACAATTGGTCACTTTGTGTATCAATGTCCTCAGAAGAAAAGAAGGTATATTTAATAAAGATTGCAAAGAGTACTTTCAAGTATTCTAAAAGCTTTAGGTAGAACATGAAGGTATCTACAAGGGTTGTACACTTGGTAAGAATTCCAAGCGATAATTTTCTAAGCAATGATAGTAAGTCCAAGGGGATCTTGGATCTAGTACATTCAGACACATACGAACCGATGACAGATGCGTCCTTGGATGTCTCCTTGTACTATGTCTGATTCTCTCCAAAAGATATGAAGACCTAAGATGAAGACTTCTGCAAGTTCCAAGAAGTTTGGGAGTTGATAAAGAAGAATATCAAGCCTTTAGATCAGACGATGGATAAGGGTACACTTCCAAAAACTCTAGTGATTTATGCGAGGCAGAGATCAAGAGGGATCCAAAAAAACAAACAAAGAGAAGTATTTTATATGTTGTGCAATAAGTTTTATTTGCTTAAATTGAATTAATATTTTATTAATGAATAACATAATTGTTTAATTTAGTATTGGTTGACCCTTGTGGAGAATTTCTACCATGAATAGGTACATTGTAAAGATTGTGGAAATGGTGATTTGTGATATATCCAATACGACAAGTATGCTTAGATCAAGTGTCCTCATCGAATATTGGGGAACCAAAATTCTGAGAAAGCTTTAACATAAGTAAGTCATATATTCTATAAGACAAATATGAGTTATATCTCTTATGGTGGACAATACATAGCGAAAGACAAAGAGTATGAGATCTAGTGAGTCATATTCGGAGGCTTGTCAAGATGAAGAGAAGAATGCAACTCCTAGTGATACTTTTAGGGAGATAGTTATGAGATCACGAGGGAAGTCAATCATGACTTCTAATTGGATCTACAAGATTAAACATGCATTTCTAATCAGCATCAGAGATGGCTCATGAAGGATAGTAAGTTTTCATACTTAGAGGGATTCATGGATAATATTTAGTGTTCTTGAGATATTAAGAGGTTTCTCTTACTAAACACACTTGGTAGTGATGACATAGATGAATACACAAAGATCAACAAGTGCAGAAGGTAGAAGGTTGCTTCAGTATAGGATTCTCAGATGCAGAGAGTGTAGAATGTCCAGATGTAGAGGGATCAAGATACTCATATTCAAAGGGAGTAGCTCCACCACAACTTGCTAATGATAAAGAAGAATTTGTACGGACTCAAGCAAGCACCCAGGAGTTGGTATGTCAGGATAGACATATACTTGACGAGCTTGGACTTAACCAAGAATGATGTGAATTCCAACCTTTACTACAAGGTTGTTAATGGTGACCATTTGATCTTGGTGTTGCATGATCGATTATGTATTCCATTATGGGAGCAAAGAAGCTTAATGTTGAGTGCAAGAGGGAGTTATCCTCTAAGTTCAAGATGAAGGATCTTAGACTATTGCAAAACTTCTTGAGACCAGGTGAGATCTTCCTCAGACAAATAAAGTACATAGTTGAGATCCGAAGAGATTTGGGATGATTGAATACAAGTCTATGGCTATACCTATGGATATAGATATGGAGAAGTTGAGTGATTATGCTTGATATTGATATATGGTGGATCCCTTGATGTGCAGATCTAGAGAAGATGAGTGATTATGTTTCATATTTAGATTCAATGGATCCCACTATGATGAAAAATCTGGAGATGTTGAGTGATAATGCTACATATTCATATTTGGTGGGTAGTTGACTAGATCCTTGGTGCACCTGGTTAACACCAAGCCTAATATTTTATTTGCAGTGAACACCCTGAGCCATTTTATGGTACATGCATGGTACAATTGGATATGCTCTAAGAGATGTCTTAGGTGATGAAGTGAAGCTACAAAGATATACATATTCAAACTAAGTGGAGTGCAATAAACAAGAATAGCACCTTGGGGTGTTGCTTCAACTTGGATTAGTTATGATTAGCTGGAAGCATGCTTCTATGGAAATTAGTACAACAGAAGTGGAGGATTATGCATCTAGTGTTGCAAGTTGCGAAGCAGTGTGGCTTATGAAACTACTTGCATGATTATTTGGTTAGGAGATAAAGACAACCTTGATACATTGTAAAAATCAAAGTTGTGTCAAGATTTTGGAAAATCCAGTGTTTCGTGATAGGTTGAAGCATATTGAGATCAAATACCACTTCATTCGAGACATGGTGCAGAAGGGAGCAGTAATTCTCTAGTACATAACCACGGATGAGCAGATAGTCGATATTCTCACCAAGACTTTGTCCAAGGAAAAGTTTGTATACTTCAGAGACAAGCTTGGTGTGATGGAGAATGACTCTCTAAGTGAGAGGGAGTATTGATGGATGTGTAGCACCATGATGGTTGTATAGATGAGTGGAAGACATTCACATGAGGTGAATGGCCAAGACATTGTGATGATCCAACACATGAGTGGAAAGCATTCACATGAGCTGAATGGCCCAGACATTGTGATGATCCCATAGATTAATGGTAGAAATTCACATGAGGTGAATGGCCTAAACATTGTGATCATCCTACATATGAGTGGAATAAATTCACATGAGGTGAATGGCATAGACATTATGATGATCCTACAGATGAGTGGGAGACATTCACATGAGATGAATGGCCCAAATATACATATGAGTAGTATGGGGAAAACATTCACTCATAGGGCTCTGATAGTGGTAAATGTCCCATACATACATATGAGTTGCATTGGGCAGACATTTATTCATGGGGTATGCTAGTGATAAATGATACATTCGTTCATGAGGCTATGCTAGTGGTTAATGGCCCTAAACCAGTACAAACATTCTCACCAAGTATGTGGCTTAGCGTGATGCATAATTTGTCCCTCACTGAGAGGGAGTGTTGATGTTTCTCCATGGTTCCAACATCAGGCAAACATTCTGTTGCAGCTGCAACAATTTCCCAAAATTCTAAAAAAATTTAAGACCCTCCTTTCGCTTAGATTATTTTCGTTTTCTTCTTTGATTTGGTCTGAGAACTTTCAGAAAGATAAAATATGATTGAATTGGTTTACCACCTGTTTGATTCTCCCTCTAACGCTTCAAATTTCTACTTTTTGATCAAGCTTTATCGCCTTTGAAGCATGCCTGAATCGGAAGTTATTTGGTTAGTACCTCACCGTTGCGGATGGATTTTTTGTTTGGTCTTCTGCCGTTGCGGACGGCTATTTGGTTTTGCCTTTGAGTTTCTTTCCGATCCGTTGGTTTTCTCATCGGCCGATCTTTTGGTTTACGTCGGAAGGATTTCTCCTTTCTTTCTCCGCCGTTGTGGACGGAAAAACACTTTCGCTCCCGATCATTGCTTAAATGTTTCGTTTCCTGCACGACGGACTTTTGGGTTTTACGTCGAATCTTTTTTATATTTTCTTCTTCGCTGTTGCGGAAGGTGTTTGCGTTTAGCTTCCGCCGTTGCGGATGGATCTGTGGTTTGGTTTTCGACTTTCTTTCCGATTTATTTGTTTTTTACCTCGGCTGAATTTTGGTTTTGCATTGAAACTTTTTATCGTTTCTCTCTTCCGCCGTTGCGGATGGAAAACTGCTTTCTCTTCCGATCATTGCTTTGACGTCAGACTCGTTTTTAGTTTCCATCGTTTCCGAAAGTAGCGGACTTCCACCCTTGCGGTTGCGGGAAGCCTTTTCTTTCCGCCGTTGCGGAAGGAAGTTTGCTTTCAAATTCTGACCCAAAAGCGGTCCGCCATCCGATATGTATGACAGGGGTGGGAGGCTTGGCGCTTTGATCATCTGCCATTGCGGAGGGGCGTTTGCTTTCATCCTCCGATTCGAAAGCTCTCCGCCGTCCGATCTTTTACCCACCGCGAGAGTTTGGCCGTGTGTATATAAAACGGGGTCGAGACATTAGATTATTTTATCGTTATTTTCAACTGTCGTGATCATTCGCTCCAAGTGCGCTGTCGACCTCTTGAGCTTGTTCGGACCCCGCTGTCGGTGTACCCGCGTCCAAGGGGCAACTGTGGAAGCCTGACCGTCTTCGACCTGCCATACACGTTGCTGTGCCAGGTAGGCTCATTATTGCCCTACCCTGTTCCGTTTGAAGCATTGGATTAATGTTTGTTGCGGTTAGGTTTGTCGTGACTGTTTCTTTTCACCCCGTGGTTGCACCTATATATTGAAGAGTTTTGGGGGTCTTACTGTCCACGGTCGGGGGGGCGTTTTAACCCACGGAGTATTTTGGCCCGCGACCTTCTGCAGCCTTGCGCATAGTAAATGGAGCTTGGTGCAAATGGCCGTTACGCCGTCTGCACCAAGCTGCCCTGGGCGATGATGATTGTGCAGGGGAGGTTGGTGTTGGTTTTCCTGTGACATTTGGTGGTTTTCCCCTTCTTGTGTGGATTTTACCCACCCCTTCGAATAGCAAGTGTTTCGCTGTGCCGCTCCGTGCACCGTTGGTTTTGTTTTGAACCTGAGCCGAAGGGGGAAGGGATGTGCCACTGCATTTAGGTTGTCGACCACTAGATTGCACGGGCGGTTCATTTATAAAGTGTAGTTGAGAAGGATTGCAGGGGTTTTTGTCCCTTGTATGTCCTGCGCAGCGAAATGATAGTGGCACCCACAGAGAGCGGAAGTTTTAGTTGTGTTAATGTAATTGTTTTCCCGCAAACAGCATGAGCCTTCTTCAATTTTATGTAGATTTCCTTCTTGCTGGATTACATTGTTAGAATTGTTTGATATTGGAGAACAGTGGTAGCTTGCACAATCTCACTACATATAACTATTTTCCATCATGCTGGACATAGACAAAGTCACTAAATCCTGCACATTGGTTTTTCTGTTAGTGAAGTCATTTCAGGCTATACATGCGTATATTTGCTTCATTAACTGATTGTTATCATTTTAAACATAGAAGAAATGGCACACTGCACATTGATGTATACAAGTTGGTCACTCAGCCAAAAGGGCTTAATGTTACAATTTCATGGCAGGAAGAGCTCACCATGTCAAAGAGACAAAAGAAGAAAGCTCCTGTAGTCGAGGAAGAGCCAGAAGTAGAAGTTGTCACTAAAACTGAATACATATACGAAGACACTAAGTGCATTTCTGGCGTCGAACCTGAATACTAGTGGGGGGAGGTATATAGACTAATCACCCGTAGAGAAGTTCCTGACATGGGCTTAGAAGAAGAGTCCATATATGCTAACATAGAGAGATCGTCTATTATGAAAATTGCTACCAGACCAGAGCTGTTCCCATGCTCTGAAGTGATTGGGTGGATTCTACCTTGGGCAGATGTCACAACAATGATTCTGGAAGATGTTAACAAACAGGGCTATGCTGCATACAGCCCCGGATATGTAGCTCTGGCCTACCACTTGCCAGAAGCTCAAGTGTTCTTATCTGATGACTGGTTAAACAACATAAGAATGGACCTTATAGAGACCATGAAAAGAATGCTGCTGACTGGTAAGCATTTTAGAACCAGAGTAACAGGCGAATATGATATTGCAAGTTTAAGGGCTCCATATAGATTAATAGCCTTGATGCTCAACAGAATCTTTGGAAGAGCTCACGGCAGGTTTTTCAAGCTGGAATGGATACCCATCATTTTTTATGTTGCAACCCAGGGAACAATCTTCAACTGGGCCAACCTTGTCTCAAACAGTCTTTCTGCTTGCTTGGCCTTAGCCTTGGGAGGAGAGTCCCAGAAAAGGTCTGAATTCTATATGAGTTCAATACTTATAGACTGTATATTGTACAATCAGCCTTTCCCCGGCCTCAGGTGCATCTGGGACAGGGAAAGAATGCCTCTCTATTTTGCTTATAAACCATTATGGGCACACAAGTATCACAGCTCTTATCGGGAAATATGTGAGCACTTCATTGCGCCCTTATACACACTCATTTTCCTGAAGGAGTGTGATTGTATGTCAGAGGAGGCGCTGGAAGTTATCCAAGAATATGTAGATTATTTTTTGACTGAAGATGGCCTATACTTCAAGATGTTTGGAGGTTCAAAAGCACCCTCCCTGCTGCCAAAATATGCTACTGACTACATTGTTCACAAGGAGGCAGTGAGGAAAGTCTTCTTGGATGGTATAGGGAATTTCCTGTTCGAGCATAAGAAGACTGCTTACCCTCCTTTGCCCTTCAAATTAGGAAGCTACAGGTTCACTAGGGTAAAGAAAGTGGATGAGTTCGTACAAGAACTGGAAAGGTTTCATTTTGGCGAGATGCCTTTCCATAGAAATGAGTCCCACAGAAAATTTGCTGAACATTGTAAAGAAAACAATGTGCATTTTGAGTATACCCACCGTTATGACAGTGAAGAATCTGTATTTCGAAATGCCCCAAACATGACAGCTCTGAGGAGAAGATTCAGGAAGAAAATCACCACCAAGGGTGGTAAGGGAGATGAACAAACAAAGGCTGAGGAAGAACCAAAGAGAAGAAAAGAGGAAGCCCAGAGGTTGGCATAGGAAGTTGCAGGGTGGATGCACAACGAAGGGGAAGAGAAAAGAAGAGCTCCTCAAGAAGCAGCTGAGAAAGCAACAGAAGCAGCTAAAGAAGCGGAAGAAGCAGCCAGAAAAGAAGCAGAAGAAGCGAAGAGGAAGCTCGATGAGGAGCTACTAAAGTAGGAAACAGAAAGATTGAAGCTGACACAAACAGAGATAGAGCAGTAAGCCTCTGACACAACTGGAGGGCAGACCCAGGATACAGAAAACCCAGAGGGTCAGGACCCCCAAGTGCCTGCTACCAGCACACCCATGGTCCCCACACTGAAGCTGGTTCCTTTTGTTCAGAAAAAGGGAGAAGAAATCCCTGATTTCAACACTGTTTTCTATGATAGGGGAACAAAGAGGATAATAAAGAGAACAGAGAGGAAAGTTGAGTCAGGAGGTTTGCCCAGAAAGATGATCACCGATACACTTGTGGCATTGTGAACCGATCAAGATCCGAGATTCACCATTAGAGCCGGAGCAACATTGATTCAAGCTTCGAAAGATAATGTGGACAGGATCATGACAGACTTGGAGCTATCTAAAAAATCCTCCACCCAACTGAAGGACACCTTGAGGAAAGAAAGGGAAGAAAGTAACAGGCTGAAGAGAAAGTATGAAGACATGCAGAGAGAGATGAATTCTTCTAAGGCTGAGTTGTAGGACCTCCAAGTAGAAAGACAGGTTAGAGAAACAACACAAGAATGCCTAGAGAAAGTTCAGAAAGAATACCAAGAACTAAAGGCAAAGAAATATTAGCTGCTGGGGAAGGTAGAAGAACTAGAAGAGCAGCAAAAGATCATCTTGCAAGCCAGTGAACTGCACACCCAAGAGCAGAACAAGAAGCATCAAGAGCAGATTGTCTCTCTAACAGCTGCTCTGGAAGAAGCAAGGGAGCAGCAGGTCAACCTCCAGCCGTTCAAAGAGCATGTCTTGGCCCAAAAAGCTAAGATGCTGCAGCTACAGACTGCTATAGAGGAGGAGAGGTGCAAAGTGCTGCAGATAGATGGCCGATTGGAGGAAATATTGGAAACCTCCTCTTACTTTGTGGACAGATCTCAGGACGTCCTTGAAGTCCTGACTGCAAGAATGGCAAGGATGGAAAACAATGAAGAAACTCCAGCAGAGCTGCCATCAAAGGATAAACAAGCCCTCAAGTGGGATTATGACTTAATAGAATTTGCTATTAACACCGCAGAGGACTTCAAGAAAACAGTCAAGAAAACGAAAGGAGCCTGCACTGAATTTTTTAGAAGACTGCTCATTACCTACAACCGGTGCCAAATAGAGGCCGAGCAGAGACTTGAGGCTTTCCCAGACCACAACGCCTTTGTGGAGCTATTGTAGAAGAGATACCAGGAGGAGGAAGCTAAAATATAGCATATCAAAGCCCTGGATGAGCAGATCCTGAGGAACGAAGTAGACCACTCAGCTGTCAGTGTGCAGCTTTTAGATGACCAGCTTCGGTTGAGTGCAGCCAGGATAGAGGCTATAAAGAACCAGGCTGAGAAGTTTGAAATCAATATTCAGTTTTTGGAGCCTTGTGCCTTTGAAGGCATTGCTGCTGAAGCTTCGGCATGGAAGAAGTTTCTAGACACCCAAGTGGGACCCTCCTCGTGAAGTATTGGTCATTTTGTAATTTGTAACATTTTGTAAAAAACATTTAAGAAAAGAGATTTTTGGGGAGGCGAGGAGTTGGGAAGCCTAAAGGTTACTTTGGGCAGCCCAACGGTCTCACCCTTTTGTATAAGTAGAGAAGACTTAGAGGGAAAGAAGGGCTTTTTCCCAGTTAGACTGGAAAACAATATTGTAAGAAGAACTATTTCTCTTTGCAATAAAGAATTATGGTTTGCCTATTGGAGAAAGATGGGTGAAATTTCCAAATGTTATGCAGTGGATGGCGGAAAGATGAACTATTTTGTTTTTCAGCTTTTTTCCCTTAACCGTGAGATTGTTCTAACTTTAGAACCTATGTTCTCGTTTAAATGATTTCTGGTTTATTTTGTTGAATTTTCACCATGAGTAATGTATGTCGTTCATAAAGCAATTGGCTATCTGATTGTTGAAATATCTTTAATCATTCATGTGTTGTATGTAGGAATATCAGCTATCTGTAATTTTTGTTTATGATACGTGAACGAAACACATTACTCATAGATAAATTACAATTTGGCTCCCCGGGGATAGATAGATAGATAGATAAATGGATAGATAGATAGTTAGTTTGTTTCATTTCTGCATATGTGATTTAGGTGCTTGCGAATGCGAAGACGAGAGGTAAGAACCTGCGCATCACATTGTGAATGCTCCCCGCATCTCAATCATCTTGCATGGTTAATTAGATACTTGCATTTCATACTTAAGTTGAAAAATACAAAATACCGGTGGACCAGGACGCAACCCGTAAAACCTTTGTTTTGTTACTTGACCTATGGTAGCCGGACCGCAAACCAGACGGATTCCCTACACCAAACAGTCAACGGGCTAGTTGGGAATGTTGACTGGGGAGAATCCCTTGCTGTTGTTGCCTGCGAATTTCTAGGCCTCAACAGTTTTGGCACTAGAAGGAGGGCCGCCAGTGCATGGCTGGCCGTGGAAACTTAATTTCCCAAGATTACCCCACCAGCAGATATCTCGAAGCTTTTGACTTGACCAAAGTAGACTTACCAATTGGTTCTATCTTTGAAGCAGGTAAACTTGGTTTCATCTTGCATTGCTCTTTGCTCAGACTCTTGTTCCTATACTGGTGCCTATGGCTGGCATGAATGTAAATCAGCCCAACCCTCTGTCGGCATGGAGAGCTAGGTCACCTCTGAACCTAACACCTCCTTTGCATGACCTACCTCAAGCCTTTGACAAGCTGTTTCCTAAGTTTGAATCCAAGGAAAGGACTGCTGTAGATGACCACCTGCAAAGCTTTTATTTAGCATTAGAAGGGCTAAGGGCT
Source organism: Pseudotsuga menziesii (assembly GCA_001517045.1). Taxonomy (NCBI): domain Eukaryota; kingdom Viridiplantae; phylum Streptophyta; class Pinopsida; order Pinales; family Pinaceae; genus Pseudotsuga; species Pseudotsuga menziesii. Next base: position 126,238 of record LPNX011152668.1, on the reverse strand, counting down.
GGGGAGTATGAAGATGTGGTCTGTAGACTATTCCCACACACCCTGAAAGGAGCAGCAACATCCTGGTATTTCGGCTTGCCTGCAAACTCTATTCCTGATTGGGACACTTTCGAAAGGGTTTTCCGAAGTAAATACACAGCCTAAAAGACACATGCCTCATTGATGAAAGGTCTTGGTTTGTTAAGAAAAGAAAAGAAGGAGAAGGTACATACTTTCACTCAAAGATTTTCAATATACCTAAAGAACTTTTCTGAAGCTGACAGACCCTCAGACAAGGTCTTAATTGAATATTATACCTCAGCCCTAGGACTTGAGCTGGCCATGTTCGCCAAGATGAAAGCCAAACCTACATTGGTAGAGACTTATGAAGAGGCAGAAAGAGTAGAAGCTGAAAATGAAAGCATAGAAGATTATCCTGAGGCACCTGAAGAAAAGATTATCAGAAAAAGAACCCTATTGCTGTCCAAACCCAAAGAGGAGCAATCATATGATTTTGAGGGAATGCTGAAAAAGATGCAGAACCTATCCAACTGAATAATAGATCTGGAAAAGGAAAGGGACAGTCAGAGAACTTATAATCCCTACTGCCAAAAAAGGGAGGTTAACAACCAATGGCAGGTTCCTCCACCAAAGCTAGCATCAATGAACATAGCAGAAATAGGAGGGGATAATTTCTGTACTTTTCACCAACAACCTCACTCTGAAAAGAAATGCCCTCAATGGTTGAATTCAATGTCATTAGTGATGAATAAGTTGTTGAGCTCTAAATTGACTAAAGACAGTAATGAAGAGGGAGGAAAAGGGCAGACCATAGAGAAACAAGATGATGATACCATGTTCTTATGGAATGGTGTTTCGCTGTTCAACACAGAAGAAAATGCTCTCAAGTCTCAATATACACATACCACAACAAAAGACAGGAACCTAACAATTAAGGACAATGCTATAATTTCGAAGATTAAAAATTTGCAGGAGAATGTCAAGAGACAGGTAGAAGTGAATGTTGAAGACAAAACACCTGAAGCCACTACCCTCAACCAGGAGGTAAAGCCGAGCAATGAGACTGTCAATCCTGTGGAAGACGTTGAGGAAGGAAGCACTGAAAAATCTAGGGAAGTTAAAGAGGAGATACCCAATGAAAACCAACATGTGGAAGAAAAAGTCGAATCAACTGGGGAGAGGAAAACCAGCACCCCACGTTTCCTTTTAACTCTGGAAATTTTGAACCATAAGGTGCATAATTGTTTGGTGGACTCTGGATCATCAGTGAATGTCATGCCTCTTGCAATATGCAAAAGAATTAATGGGCAACCAAGACCTACTGATTGGGACGTCACTCAACTAGACAAGACTAGTGTCAAGGTAGTGGGGGAGATGAAGAATGTTTTGATTCGATTGTCTGCAAATAAAAAGGTATGTCAGTACCTTGATATTGTAGTAGCAGACATACCTGATGGCTATGGATTGATCTTGAATCGAGATTGGTCAGCTCGACTAGATGGGTACTTTGCTTCAGACTGGTCACACTTGTGGCTGCCTCAGAAAGGGAGCTCGCACCTGATTAAGATTTTAAGAGAACCCTACATGAAGCACAATGTTATTGCGCTAGGAGAGGGAAGTGAATCTGCTGATGCTGTCCCAGGAAACTATTTGACTGAGTTTAAGTTAAGACATCTTGCTTCAAGAAAGGCCGGTTCTATGATTGACACTCATCCTGAGCTCCTTCAATTTCCTCAGGCTGAAAGAGATGACTGTAGGATAATAGACATGTGTTCAATTTCAAAATTAGCACAGCTAGATCATGGTTAGATAACTCATGTCTGTAATCCAACCCACCCCTTGACTCCATAGATTGAAAGATTTTCAGGAGTGGGAAAATTTTTTCTTTTCTTTGTTCTGTACATAAATAAATTGAGATTGTTTCCTTTAATGCTTGATATTTTTCTTTGTTTATTGATTTGATGTTGTGTTCTTTTATTCTCAATGTTTTTTAGTAGTTCTTTTGGTTTTGAATAAAGAGGCAAACTTTTGGTTGCAATGGAAACATCAGGGTTCTTTATTAACTGAAATCTTCAGCAGAAGACTGTGCTCTAAAACATAGAATGTCTTCTAGTAGCAGTGTCCATGACTGGCCATGCATTCATTGAAGTCTTACTTAACCCCTGTAAATAACTCAGAAGTAAAAGAAGTCTGGAATACTATTTCAAGGCTCCATCCATGTCACATCTTAAAAGTCCTAGGGGGTGACAACAAAAGACCCACGGAAAGGAAGCAGGGTAAACGATATATCATATATAAATGATCCCATGCCATGTTTTCGGAAAAGCTAAAAGCTATCAAGAGTCAAAACTCCTTAGAAAAGAAACAATACATATCCAAGCAAAGCTTGAAAAGCATGAATCTCAAAATTGCCAAAAGCTCCTCTCCATCTGTGAGATGAAAAGCTAATTCTTCTCTCACACAAAAGGGCACTATGGGATAGAGGAGCCTGAATAAAATTCAGAAAGAAAGGCAAATGAAGGACTCACAAGAACTAAAGTTCAAATGGCACAAAAGTGCAAATTGGCATGGGAATGAGGAACAAAAGGATAATACTGTTTACTATCTGTTACAATCCTGTGGTGTCCGAGCCTGAAACTACCTAAGGACGGGTAAAATAAACCTCATTTATTAGGCCTCAAAAGAGTTATTCAGACTTGCAATATTTCTGATGTTACCATTTCCCAAAGAATGGATTGCATAGGTTGGCCAGCCTAAGGATACAAGCATCTAGAAGATTTCAGTTTTTTCCAGATAGTTTTAAACCTGGAAGGAGTTAGTTCATAAATCTGGGGTTCACCAGGTAGTCGCCAATTGTTGCAGCTGCAACAATTTCCCAAAATTCTAAAAATTTTTAGGACCCTCCTTTCGCTTAGATTATTTTCGTTTTCTTCTTTGATTTGGTCTGAGAACTTTCAGAAAGATAAACTATGATTGAATTGGTTTACCACCTGTTTGATTCTCCCTCTAACGCTTCAAATTTCTACTTTTTGATCAAGTTATCGCCTTTGAAGCATGCCTGAATTGGAAGTTATTTGGTTAGTACCCCGCCGTTGCAGATGGATTTTTCGTTTGGTCTTCCGCCGTTGCGGACGGATATTTGGTTTTGCCTTTGAGTTTCTTTCGGATCCGTTGGTATTCTCATCGGCCGATATTTTGGTTTACGTCGGAAGGATTTGTCCTTTCTTTCTCCGCCGTTGCGTACGGAAAAACACTTTCGCTCCCGATCATTGCTTAAATGTTTCGTTTCCCGCGCGGTGGACTTTTGGGTTTTACGTCGAAGCTTTTTTATATTTTCTTCTTCGTTGTTGCGGAAGGTGTTTGCGTTTATCTTCCGCCGTTGTGGATGGATCTGTGGTTTGGTATTCGACTTTATTTTCGATTTATTTGTTTTTTACCTCGACTGAATTTTGGTTTTGCATCGAAACTTTTTATCGTTTCTCTCTTCCGCCGTTGTGGATGGAAAACTGCTTTCTCTTCCGATCATTGCTTTGACGTCAGACCCATTTGTCATTTCTGTCGTTTCCGAAAGTAGCGGACTTCTTCCCTTGCGGCTGCGGGAAGCCTTTTATTTCCGCCATTGCGGAAGGAAGTTTGCTTTCAACTTCCGACCCAAAAGCGGTCCGCCATCCGATATGTATGACAGGGGCGGGAGGCTTAGCGCTTTGATCATCCGTCGTTGCGGAGGGGCGTTTGCTTTCATCCTCCGATTCGAAAGCTCTCCGCCGTCCGATCTTTTACCCGCCGCGAGAGTTTGGCCGTGTGTATATAAAACGGGTTCGAGACGTTAGATTATTCTATCGTTATTTTCAACTGTCGTGATCATTCGCTCCAAGTGCGCTGTCGACCTCTCGAGCTTGTTCGGACCCCGCTGTCGGTGTACCCGTGTCCAGGTGGCAACTGTGGAAGCCTGACCGTCTTCGACCCGCCATACACGTTGCTGTGCCAGGTAGGCTCGTTGTTGCCCTACCCCGTTCCGTTTGAAGCATTGGATTAATGTTTGCTGTGGTTAGGTTTGTCGTGACTGTTTCTTTTCACCCCGTGATTGCACCTATATATTGAATATTTTTGGGGGTCTTACTGTCCGCGGTCAGGGGGGCGTTTTAACCCATGAAGTATTTTGGCCCGTGACCTTCTGCAGCCTTGTGCACAGTAAATGGAGCTTGGTATAGACGGCCGTTACGCCGTCTGCACCAAGCTGCCCTGGGCGATGATGATTGTGCAGGGGAGGTTGGTGTTGGTTTTCCTGTGACATTTGGTGGTTTTCCCCTTCTTGTCTGGATTTTACCTGCCCCTTCGAATAGCAAGTGTTTCACTGTTCCGCTCCGCCCATCGTTGGTTTTGTTTTGAACCCGAGCCGAAGGGGGAAGGGATGTGCCACTGCATTTAGGCTATCGACCATTAGATTGCACGGGTGGTTCGTTTGTAAAGTGTAGTTGAGAAGGATTGCAGGGGTTTTTGTCCCTTGTCTGTCCTGCGCAGCGAAATGATAGTGGCACCCGCAGAGAGCAGAAGTTTTAGTCGTGTTAATGTAATTGTTTTCCCGCGAACAACATGAGCCTTCTTCAATTTTATGTAGATTTCCTTCTTGCTGGATTACATTGTTAGAATTGTTTGATATTGGAGAACGGTTGTAGCTTGCACAATCTCACTACATATAACTATTTTCCATCATGCTGGACATAGACAAAGTCACTAAATCCTGCACATTGGTTTTTCTGTTAGTGAAGTCATTTCAGGCTATACATGCGTATATTTGCTTCATTAACTGATTGTTATCATTTTAAACATAGAAGAAATAGCACACTGCACATTGATGTATACAAGTTGGTCACTCAACCAAAAGGGCTTAATGTTACAATTTCATGGCAGGAAGAGCTCACCATGTCAAATAGACAAAAGAAGAAAGCTCCTGTAGTCGAGGAAGAGCCAAAAGTAGAAGTTGTCACATAAAATGAATACATATGCGAAGACACTAAGTGCATTTCTGGGGTCGAACTTGAATACCAGTGGGGGGAGGTATATAGACTAATCACCCGCAGAGAAGTTCTTGACATGGGCTTAGAAGAAGAGTCCATATATGCTAACATAGAGAGATTGTCTATTATGAAAATTGCTACCAGACCAGAGCTGTTCCCATGCTCTGAAGTGATTAGGTGGATTCTGCCTCGGGAAGATGTCACAACAATGATTCTGGAAGATGTTAACAAACAAGGCTATGCTGCATACAGCCCCGGATATGTAGCTCTGGCCTACCACTTGCCAGAAGCTCAAGTGTTCTTATCTGATGACTGGTTAAACAACATAAGAATGGACCTTATAGAGACCATGAAAAGAATGCTGCTGACTGGTAAGCATTTTAGAACCAGAGTAACAGGTGAATATGATACTGCAAGTTTAAGGGCTCCATACAGATTAATAGCCTTGATGCTCAACAGAATCTTTGGAAGAGATCGGGGCAGGTTTTTCAAGCTGGAATGGATACCCATCATTTTTTATGTTGCAACCCAGGGAACAATCTTCAACTGGGACAACCTTGTCTCAAATAGTCTTTCTGCTTGCTTGGCCTCAGCCTTGGGAGGAGACTCGCATAAAAGGTCTAAATTCTATATGAGTTCAATACTTATAGACTGTATATTGTGCAATCAGCCTTTCCCCGGCCTCAGGTGCATCTGGGACAGGGAAAGAATGCCTCTCTATTCTGCTTATAAACCATTATGGGCACACAAGTATCACAGTCCTTATCGGGGAATCTGTGAGCACTTCATCATGCCCTTATACACACTCATTTTCCTGAAGGAGTGTGATTGTATGTCAGAGGAGGCGCTACAAGTTATCCAAGAATATGCAGATTATTTTTTGACTGAAGATGGCCTATAATTTAGGATGTTTAGAGGTTCAAAAGCACCCTCCCTGCTGCCAAAATATGCTACTGACTACATTGTTCACAAGGAGGCAGTGGGGCAAGTCTTCTTGGATGGTATAGGGAATTTCCTGTTCGAGCATAAGAATATTGCTTACCCTCCTTTGCCCTTCAAATTAGGAAGCTACAGGTTCACTAGGGTAAAGAAAGCGGATGAGTTCGTACAAGAACTGTAAAGGTTTCATTTTGGCGAGATGCCTTTCCATAGAAATGACTCCCACGGAAAAGTTGCTGAACATTGTAAAGAAAACAATGTGCATTTTGAGTATACCCACCATTATGACAGTGAAGAATTTGTATTTCGAAAGGCCCCAAACATGACAGCTCTGAGGAGAAGATTCAGGAAGAAAATCACCACCAAGGGTGGTAAGCGAGATGAACAAACAAAGGCTGAGGAAGAACCAAAGAGAAGAAAAAAGGAATCCCAGAGGTTGGCACATGAAGCTTTAGGGTGGCTGCACAGCGAAGGGGAAGAGAAAAGAAGAGCTACTCAAGAAGCAACTGAGAAGGCAATGGAAGCAGCTAAGGAAGCGGAAGAAGTAGCCAGAAAAGAAGCAGAAGAAGCGAAGAGGAAGCTCGATGAGGAGCTACTAAAGCAGGAAGCAGAAAGATTGAAGCTGACACAAATAGAGACAGAGCAGTCAGCCACTGACACAACTGGAGGGCAGACCCAGGATACAGAAAAACCAGAGGGTCAGGACCCCCAAGTGCCTGCTACCAGCACACCCATGGTCCCCACACTGAAGCTGGTTCCTTTTGTTCAGAAAAAGGGAGAAGAAATCCCTGATTTCAACACTGTTTTCTATGATAGGGCAACAAAGAGGATAATAAAGAGAACAGAGAGGAAATTTGAGTCAGAAGGTTTGCCCGGAAAGATGATCACTGATACACCTGTGGCATTGGGAACCAATCAAGATCCTAGATTCACCATTAGAGCCGGAGCAGCATGGATTCAAGCTTCGGAAGATAATGTGGATAGGATCATGACAGACTTGGAGCTATCTAAAAAATCCTCCGCCCAACTGAAGGACACCTTGAGGAAAGAAAGGGAAGAAAGCAACAGGTTGAAGAGAAAGTATGAAGACATGCAGAGAGAGATGAAGTCTTCTAAGGCTGAGTTGCAGGACCTCCAAGTAGAAAGACAGGTTAGAGAAACAACACAAGAATTCCTGGAGAATGTTCAAAAAGAATATTGAGAACTAAAGGCAGAGAAAGATTAGCTGCTGGGGAAGGTAGAAGAACTAGAAGAGCAGCAAAAGATCATCTTGCAAGCCAGTGAACTGCACACCCAAGAGCAGAACAAGAAGCATAAAGAGCAGATTGCCTCTCTAACAGCTGCTCTAGAAGAAGCAAGGGAGCAACAGGTCAACCTCCAGCCGTTCAAAGAGCATGTCTTGGCCCAAAAATCTAAGATGCTGCAGCTACAGACTGCTATAGAGGAGGAGAGGTGCAAAGTGCTGCAGATAGATGGCCGATTGGAGGAAATATTGGAAACCTCCTCTTACTTTGTGGGCAGATCTCAGGACGTCCTTGAAGTCCTGACTGCAAGAATGGAAAGGCTGGAAAACAATGAAGAAACTCCAGCAGAGCTGCCATCAAAGGATAAACAAGCTCTCAAGTGGGATTATGACTTAATAGAATTTGCTATTAACACCGCAGAGGACTTCAAGAAAACAGTCAAGAAAACGAAAGGATCATGCACTGAATTTTTCAGAAGACTGCTCATTACCTACAACCGGTGCCAAATAGAGGCCGAGCAGAGACTTGAGGCTTTCCCGGACCACAACGCCTTTGTGGAGCTGTTGCAGAAGAGATCCACTAGGAGGAAGCTAAAATACAGCATATCAAAGCCCTGGATGAGCAGATCCTGAGGAATGAAGTAGACCACTCAGCTGTCAGTGTGCAGCTTTTAGATGATCGGCTTCGGTTGAGTGTAGCCAAGATAGAGGCTATAAAGAACCAGGCTGAGAAGTTTGAAATCAATGTTCAGTTTTTGGAGCCTTGTGCCTTTGAAGGCATTGTTGCTGAAGCTTCGGCATGGAAGAAGTTTCTAGACACCCAAGTGGGACCCTCCTCGTGAAGGATTGGTCATTTTGTAATTTGTAACATTTTGTAAAAAACATTTAAGAAAAGATAATTTTGGGGAGGCGAGGAGTTGGGAAGCCCAAAGGTTACTTTGGGCAGCCCAACGGTCTCACCCTTTTGTATAAGTAGAGAAGACTTAGAGGGAAAGAAGGACTTTTTCCCAGTTAGACTAGAAAACAATATTGTAAGAAGAACTATTTCTCTTTGCAATAAAGAATTATGGTTTTCCTGTTGGAGAAAGATGGGTGAAATTTCCAAATGTTATGCAGTGGATGGCGGAAAGATGAACTATTTTGTTTTTCAGCTTTTGTCCATTAATCGTGAGATTGTTCTAACTCTTAGAACCTATGTTCTCGTTTAAATGATTTCTGGTTTATTTTGTGGAATTTTCACCATGAGTAATGTATGCCGTTCATAAAGCAATTGGCTATCTGATTGTTGAAATATCTTTAATCATTCATGTGTTGTATGTAGGAATATCAGCTATCTGTAATTTTTGTTTATGATACGTGAACGAAACACATTACTCATAGATAAATTACAATTTGGCTCCCTGGGGATAGATAGATAGATAGATAAATGGATAGATAGATAGTTAGTTTGTTTCATTTCTGCATATGTGATTTAGGTGCTTGCGAATGCGAAGACGAGAGGTAAGAACCTGCGCATCACATTGTGAATGCTCCCTGCATCTCGATCATCTTGCATGGTTAATTAGATACTTGCATTTCATACTTAAGTTGAAAAATACAAAATACCGGTGAACCGGGCCGCAACCGGTAAAACCTTTGTTTTGTTACTTGACCTACGGTAGCCGAACCGCAAACCGGACGGATTCCCTACACCAAATAGTCAACGGGCTAGTTGGGAACGTTGACTGGGGAGAATCCCTTGCTGTTGTTGCTTGTGAATTTTCAGGCCTCAACACATTCTACAGATCATTGCCCCATAGAGGTCATCTTGAGTTGAGCAATGGTTAGTAGAGAATTCCCCCTTCGCATCCCTAATTAGTCATGTGTGATATTGTGATGTACGAGCATCCAACTCGAAGTTCAATGACCGATGAATCAACTTAACATCCAGGTCGAAGTTCATTTACTGATGAGTCAGCTTGCCTTGTAATCAAGTTCTAGATGGATAGGGTTCGATGACAAGTAGATAGAATTAGTTTTAAATTTGTAATAAGTGGCAATTTTTCCTTTGTTCTCCTTGATCCCTGCGTGGATTTCTCAAGGATTGATCTTTGTTGATAGGGTTTTCTTTTATTAGGTCCTCAGGTCCAACTTAGTCAGATCTGATAAGTTTTTTGAGTGTTATAAATTAATTTGATTGTAATAGGTCTAAGAAAAGGAAGAGGGAAGGGAGCATAAGGAAAAGGAAAAAGGAGTGAAAGATGAGAGAATAAAGAGTGTGCACAGAAGGAGTGAATACGTTGAATTCTTTGTGTTTGAAATTCTGATCAAGTTGAATAAAGAACAGAGGATTACATTTTGTGTGTGTTTTGATGGATTCTTGGTTTTATATAAATCTTTAGAGATATGAATTCATCCTGCGTTCTCTCCATATAATCATGTGTATAAATTATTTAGTTTCCGAATTGCAGAGAAATTGATCCTTTCAGTGATCAATTTGGTGAGATACGAAGAAAGATCTCAGAGAAGATCGAATGACGAAGAAAGACCACGATGGAAATAAACAGTTACAATATGTTCCGCATCTGGAGACAGATCAACGACCGAGAACTAATCCACAAGAATTATTTAGTTTTTGAATTGCAGAGAAATTGATCCTTTCAGTGATCAATTTGGCGAGATACGAAGAAAGATCTCAGAGTAGATCGAACGACAAAGAAAGATCGCGATGGAAATCAACGGTTACAATATGTTCCACATTTGAAGACAGATCAATGACCGAGAACTAATCCACAAGAATCGATGGTGTGGAAGACTTCGAAATTGCAGAAATAGGGAAACATGGAAATTGCAGGAACTCAGTTTTCAATAAGTCAAGGTCCGCAACCCGCATGTGGGATAGATTGTTGCGGTTGCAATTAGTTGTTGAAGTTCAATTTAAAAAAATAAAAGTTGTAAAGCCGCATACCGCAATCCACAGTGTTGCGGAAAAGGGTTGTTGCGGAAAACGTCTTACGGAACGACGTTTGCGGAAAAGCTGAGTTGCGGAAAGGTGGAGATTGCGGAAAGGTGGAGATTGCAGAAGAACAATCTTGTGGAAGGGAAATCTACCTGAGTTAAAGTTTGCGGAAAGAATATTTCTCAAAGAATTCATCCTGTTAGTAGAAGTCTTGGATATAGTTTGTCTTGGAGGCCATCAATTGTGGTATCATAGCAGGACAAAGATTTTGCGTAGTAGCTCAGTTGATTCTATGAAGAAAGATGCCACCAATAAGGGGACACATACATGGAGTTCCTATAGGACGTGGTCGAGGAAGACAACCTGCAGAAACAGAAATGGAAAGAAACATGAGAATACTGGAAGAAAGGTTAGAAGCTATGGAAAGAAAGAACCATTCAGACAATTCAGATGACAGTGATGAAGAAGCCGAATCCGAATCCTCTGAGGAAGAAGAAGAAGATCCTAATGAAGTTAAAATATTGAATATGTTGATGAAAACCAGTGGCAGACCAAGAATAGAAGTACCTATGTATTCAGGTAACTTAAATGTTGAAGAACTCATGGATTGGATTAATGCTCTGAGTAAATACTTTGATTTTGAAGAGATACAAGACAAGAAGAAAGTAAGATATGCAGCTACTAGATTGAAGGGACATGCAACTATCTGGTGGGATGAGCTCTAGATCCATCGAGAAAGAAGAGGTAAGAAAAAAATTAACTCTTGGGATAAGATGTTGTTAAGATTAAAAGTCAATTTATGCCTAAGGACTATCAGTTAAATCTTCTTATACAATTACAGAACCTTAGACAGAAGGCTACGACAGTAAAAGAATATACATAAGAGTTTTTTAGACTGAATATTAGATCTGGACACACAGAGGGAGATCTATAAAGAGTATCTAGATATATTAATGGGTTGAGATATGATATAAAGGATGAACTCAGTCTATTAAATTTGAAAACTGTAGAAGATGCATATCAGGTATCTTTAAAGGTAGAAGAGAAATTGCTAAGAAAGAAAAACTAGGGAAACAAAGGAAAGAACATGATAAGAGGCAGAGGTGTTCCAAACAGAGGAGGTAGAACTTTTAAAGATGAAGCTGAAAGTTTTAGCATTAGTAGTCAATCATTCCAGAAAGGAGGATTAAGAGGAGGTAGAGGAAGAGGTATATATAGAGAAATACGATGTTATACTTGTGGAGAGATTGGACATATGTCTTGGGATTGTCCAAGAAATAAATATACAGGTCAGAGAAATGTGAATGTTATAGAGGCTCGGGAAGAGTGAAAAGAAGAAATAGAGGTGAATAATCCTCCAGAGGATGGAGAGGCTCTTCTGTTGAAGAGAGTCTTGGTGAAGACAAAGAAATAGGTACATGAACCAGTTGAAAGGAAAAGTCTGTTCAGAACAAGGTGTAAGTCACAAGGTAAGTGTTGTAAAATGGTTATTGATAGTGATAGTACTAATAATTTGGTTTCGACAAAGATGGTAGAGAAGATGGGATTGAAGAGGATGAAGCATACCACCCCTTACAGAGTGTCCTGGTTACAGAAAGGACATCAACTCTTGGTGAATGAGCAGTGTAATGTGGAGTTCTAGATTAGTACTTACAAGGATGAAATATTGTGTGACATAATGCCTATGGATGTGTGCCATATACTATTAGGGAGGCCATGGCAGTATGACAGGAAATTTGTTCATGTTGGGAGGAAGAATACTTATTCTCTGAAGAAAGATGGGAAGATACATACCTTTTCACCCTTGGAAGATGAAGCAGTTTAGGGAAGTTCAGGATAAAGGATTATGTTGAAGTCTGGAAAAGAACTATTACATGAAGTTCAGAAAGAAAAGGATCTACATTTTTCTCTTATTGGTAAGCCAAAGGTAATTTTAACTTCTACAGATTTAGATGATTTGCCATATGAAGTTAAAACTTTGCTTGATGAGTATGCTGACATTATTGTGGATGAAGTGCCAAATGAATTACCTCCTGTAAGAAGTATTAGTCATCACATTGAGTTAATATTTGGTGCAAGTTTACCTAACAAAGAAGCATACAGATTAACCCCTCTAGAAAATGAAGAAATCAAACAACAAGTACACAAACTGTTGGAGAAGGGATTGGTGAAAGAGAGCTTGAGTCCTTGTGCTATACCCACTGTGCTAAGTCCAAAGAAAGATGGTGGGTGGAGAATGTGTATTGAATCCAGGGCAATCAACAAGATCACTATCAGTCAGAACAGAGAAGAACATTTAAGGCACCTTAAGTTGGTGTTGAGGACTTTGCAGAAGGAGAAGTTGCTGATAAATTTGAAGAAGTGTAGCTTCCCGAGGAAAGAATTGGTCTACTTGGGGTTCATGGTTTCAGAAGAAGGACTAAAAATGGATCCTGATAAAGTGCAAGCAATTTTAAATTGACCAGTTCCAAGGAATTCTTACGAGGTAAGAAGTTTTCATGGATTTGCTAGTTTCTATAGGAAGTTCATTAAGAATTTCAGTCAGATTTGTGCACCTTTAATAGATACTTTTAGAGGAAGTAAACAACCTTTCCAATGGACTGAAGTAGCTGATAGAAATTTTAAATTGTTGAAGAAGAAAATAACTGAGAAGCCTATTTTGGCTTTTCCCAATTTTGATAAAGTGTTTCAAGTGGAGACAGATGCCAGTGGAGCAGCAGTGGGAGCAGTTTTAAGTCAAGAACAGAGGCCAGTGGCATATTTTAGTGAAAAGTTGAATGAAGCTTAACAAAAGTACTCTTCGTATGATAAAGAATTATATGTTGTTGTGCAAGCTCTTAAAAAGTGGAGACATTATTTAATTCCGAGGGAATTTGTTTTGTATTTTGACAATAATGCTTTGCAGTTCATCAACAACCAACCTAAATTAAATCAGAGGCATGCTAAATGGGTAGAATTTTTGCAGAACTTTACTTTCATTATCAAACATACAAGTGGTAAGTCTAATAAAGTTGTTGATGCTTTGAGAAGGATAAGTTTTGTAATGCGGGAAGTTAAGGTCAGTACTTTGGGATTTGAAAATTTGATTGCTATGTATAAAGAGGATGTAGATTTCAATGATATTTATGCTGCCTGTGAAAATCCAGTTACCCATAATAGAAGCCGGTGGTTAGATTATATGGTGCAGGAAGGATTGTTCTTCAAAGACAGTAAGTTGTGTATTCCAAGATGTTCAATGAGGGAAAATTTAATTCAATAAAACCATAGTGGGGGTCTCTCAAGACATTTTGGGAAACACAAGACTTTTTATCTGGTGAGTAATTTTTATCTTTGGACAAAGATGCAGCATGATGTGAAGAAATTTGTTGAAGGATGTAGAGTCTGTCAACATGCAAAAGGGATAAGTCAGAACACAGGATTGTATCAACCATTACCTATTCCAGCTAGGCCTTGGGATTCAATAAGCATGGATTTTCTTTTAGGTTTTCCTAGAACTCAGAGAGGTCATGATTCAATTTATGCTGTAGTAGATAGATTTTCAAAAATGGCTCATTTCATTGCATGCAAAAAGACTAATGATGCAACAAACATTGCTAATCTATTTTCAGAAATTGTAATGTTGCATGGTTTTCCTTTGAGTATTGTGTCTGACATAGATACAAAATTTGTTGGTCATTTTTGGAGAACTCTATGGAAGAAATTGGGGAATAATCTTAGTTTTAGTTCTTCTTATCACCCTCAAACTGATGGATAGACTGAAGTGGTAAATAGGAGCTTGGGAAATATATTGAGAAGTCTGGTGTATGGACATCCAAAATAGTGGGACTTAGCTTTAGCTTAGGCTGAGTTCGCATACAATGACTCACCCAATAGAAGTACATGTATGAGTCCTTTTCAAATTGTCTATGGGATGCATCCAAGAGGTGTATATGAACTTAGAGATTTGGGAAAATAGGAAAAGAGAAGTGCAGAGGGTGAAGATTTTACAGTTAGTATGCATGAGCTACAAGAAAACATCAAGAAGAGATTACAAGAAAGTGCGGAGAAGTATAAACAGAGAGCATACCTAAAGAGGAGAGAAGAGAATTTTTAGATTGGAGATTTAGGGATGGCCTATCTTAAAAAGGAGAGGTTCCCTAAAGGAAATTATAATAAGTTGAAGCTTAAAAAGACTGGACCTTGTAAAGTTTTAAGGAATTTTTCTGCAAATGCTTATGAAATTGAACTTCCTTCTGACCTTCATATTTCACCAATTTTTAATGTTTTAGATTTGTCTCCTTTTAGAGATGCAGGTATCCAACCAACTGGTGTAACTTCAGATAGAAATGATCCAGCAATAGATTGGAAAGGAAAAATCCCACAAAAAGAACAACCTCACATTGAATCCATCCTTGACAAAATAATCTTAAGGAAGGTTAGGAACAAAACCTTCTGTCAATACCTGGTCAAATGGTGAAATCAACCTACTGAAGATGCAACTTGGATGACAGAGCAAGAAATTTCCAAGTACAATGTACTTCCTGGAGACTTAATGAAGAATTCTTTTCTTCGCCAGGAGTATGATGCAGGAGCATCCAGCTCGAAGTTCATTGACTGATGAATCAGCTTAGCATCCAGCTCGAAGTTCATTTACTGATGAGTCAGCTTTCCTTGTAATCAAGTTCTAGATGGATAGGGTTCGATGACAAGTAGATAGAATTAGTTTTAAATTTGTAATAAGTGGCAAATTTTCCTTTGTTCTCCTTGATCCCTGCATGGATTCATCAAGAATTGATCTTTGTCGATAGGGTTTTCTTTATTAGGTCCTCATGTCCAACTTAGTTGGATCTAACAGGATTTCTGAGTGTTTTAAATTAATTTGAGTATAATAGGTCAAAGAAAAGGAAGAGGGAGGGGGAGCAGAAGGAAAAGGAAAAAGGAGTGAAAGATGAGAGAATAAAGAGTGTGCACAGAAGGAGTGAATAAGTTGAATTCTCTATGTTTGAAATTTTGATCAAGTTGAATAAAGAATAGAGGATTACATTTCGTGTGTGTTTTGATGGATTCTTGGTTTTATATAAATATGTAGATATATGAATTCATGCTACGTTCACTCCATATAATTCAGTGTATAAATTATTTAGTTTCTAAATTGCAGAGAAATTGATCCTTTCAGTGATCAATTCAGTGAGCTATGAAGAAATATCTTAGAGAAGATCGAACGATGAAGAAAGATCGCGACAGAAGTCAACAGTTGCAATTTGTTCCGCATCTGGAGACAGATCAACGACCGAAAACTAATCCACAAGAATTGATGGTGTGGAAGACTTCGAAATTGCAGAAATCGGGAAACATGGAAAATGCGGGAAATCAGTTTTTGATAAGTCAAGTTCCGCAACCCACATGCGGGATAGACCGTTGCGTCCACAATTAGTTGCAGAAGTTAAATTTAAAAAAATAAAAGTTGTAAAGCTGCATCCCGCAATCCGCAGTGTTGCGGAAAAGGAGTTGTGAGAAATGTCTTGCGGAACAAAGTTTGCAGAAAAGCTGATTTGCAGAAAGGTGGAGATTGCGGAAAGGTGGATATTGCAGAAGAACGATCTTGCGAAAGGGAAAGATTCCTGAGTTAAAGTTTGTAGAAAGAATATTTCAATCAGGAATTAAGCCTGTTAGTAGAAGTCTTGGATCTAGTTGGTCTTGGATGCCATCATATTGACTATCTGTATTGAGGCTTAGATACTTAGCCTAGTCATGTGGATTGACTATGATTGTCAGAAGGCTAGAGGTCATAGTTCATTCTTCAAGAAGGAGTATGCCGTAATGGGAGTGATCTATTCTTAGTAGAGTGAGTTGACTTGTCTATATAATAATGGATATCATCCCTTGTGGTACAGAAAAAGTCTAATTTAATTTTGAATTTTACATAGGATTTAAGAAGTGTCTGATACTTCTTTGAGTGGGGTCAAATCAACATTAGAGCTCTATGGAAGAGTTTGGTATGCATGCGAGGAGATGAACATCAATGATAAATTTTATTTGATGAATAAATAACCAAGAATTCAAGACAATCCATTGAATAAGTCCTAGATAGAGCTGAAGAAGTCCTAGAGAAAGTTGAAGACAAGAAAGGGAAAAATACCCCAATAAAAGGGGTAATGTGGCCCTAGAAGAGAAAAGTACAAGTTGGCCTCAAAAGTGAAAATCAAGTCAAATGTAGAATATAAATAGAAGTGTTCTCACACTTCATTTGACACACACTGATATCACATATGTTGGTTTTGGAGCATGATATTCCAGATTCAAATATGTTATTGTTCAACCATGTTTGTACCCCAATTTTACTGTACACTCGTTCCAGCAGTGGGGTGCAGGGGAAACTACCCTGAGGAAGGGGGTTCGGGGACAAAGGCCTTGAAAGAAATTTTTGGGATGTTTGTTGGAAAACAGTTTGCGGGCCCATGGTATTAGGTGACCTGTGGTATTTTCCCATGGTAATTTCCTTATAAAAGAAAAGCATCGTAATACGGTCATGTATTGTATTGCAGCATTGTAAAACAATCTCTGTGATTGTGTGAGAGAGACTGATATTGAAGAGGAAGTATAACAAGGTCATTGTAGGTTTTATTCCTTCATTTTTCTAGACGAAATAATAATAAAGTATTGGAAATTTCTGTGTGGACGTAGCCCATATTGGGTGAACCACGTTATATCTATGTCTCTCTTGTAGTGTGTTTTAATATTTGCATCTTGTTTATTGTTTATTATTATTGATTTGTGATCTCATTTTTCTAACAACTGGTATAAGATCCAAAAGGTCTATTTGGATGGTAAACTCACAGGAAATAAGGGTTCCTGGTTTGAGTGGGAGCAATGGTAGAAGAAGGAAATTTTAGGGTCGAGAAATTTAATGACCAAAACTACTAGTTATGGAATATGAAAATAGAAGAATATCTGTACAGAAGGATCTATACCTACCGTTGGGAAAAAAAACAAAACAGATGATGACTATGAAGGATGAAGAATGGGAGGTTCTTGACAGAAAGATACTAGGAACAATATGGTTGTGCATGGATTCATCAGTGGCTGTCAATATTTCAAAAGAAAAGACAACATAGGGTGCGATGAGTGCATTGGCTAAGCTCTATGAAAATCCATCATCTTCCAACAAGGCATTTTTAATGAATCATTTATTTAATATGAATATGTTAAAAGGTGGATCTATTGCTAACGATATAAATGAATTTAATATGATTACTAGTCAACTAAGTTCTGTAAAAGTGAACTTTGACGATGAGGTTAGGGCTCTTCTAATCCTGTGCTCATTGCCAGAAAGCTGGAATGGCTTAGTCATTGCTGTAATTAATTCTGTCCTAGGTTCAAACACTCTTAAATTTAATGATGTTGTTGGTGTTATTCTTAGTGAGGAAATGTGAAGAAAAAACATAGGTGAGATATAAGGTAACACGTTGACCATGGAGAGCACAGTAAGACAAAGGGAGAGAGGAAGGAGCCCGAGTAATCACAAAAAATATAGAAAGGGAATATCCAAGTCTAGATTGGGAATGATAGAGTGTTGGAATTGTGGTAAGAGAGGCCATATGAAGAAATACTGCAGAGCTCCAAAGAAGAAAGGAGAGAGGCATCAGGATACTACTCAGGAAGCAAATCTAATAGGTGATGTGTTAAAAGATGCTTTGATTATTGCATTATATAATACTAGTGATTATTGGGTAGTAGAATCAGGGGCTTCATGTCATGCTACACCCCATATGGAATTCTTTCATTATTATTTTTCAGGTGATTTTGGACATGTTTTATTGGGGGATGATGAACCATGTAAAATTGTTGGAATGAGTAAGGTACGGATTAAGTTAAATAATGGAAATGAATGGTTGCTAAAGGATTTAAGGCATATTCCTGCTATGAAAAGAAATCTGATCTCAACTGGACATTTGGGAGATAGCAGTTATTTATCTATGTTTGGAAAAACATGGTGGAAGATCACTAAAGGAGCACCAATAATAACAAAATGAGATAGGATATGTACATTGTATTTATGTCCTCATAATACTGATTGTTCTGTCCTTGTGGCTTCCACGAAAACATGTGCAACGTTGTGGCATCATAGGCTTGGCCACATGAGTGAGAAGGAGATGCAAATTATTCACTCAAGGAAATTGCTTCCAAATATGAATCAGGTAAGTTTGGAATTATGTCAGAACTGTGTTTATGGAAAATAGAAGAGAGTCACATTTCTCAAGGTTGGGAAATAGAAGAAGAGTGAAAATTTAGAGCTTGTGCATATAGATGTATGGGGATTGACTCAGGTAAAATATCTTGGTGTCTTTTTTATTATGTTACTTTATTGATGATGCAACTAGAAAAACTTGGGTTTATTGTAGTGGACATAAATCTAATGTGTTTGCTACTTTTAAGAAGTGTAAAGCTTTGGTTGAGAATGAAACAAGAAAAAAGTTGAAATGTCTCAGATCTAATAATGGAGGTGAATACTACATCAAGGAGTTTGATATTTATTGTTCATACAATGGGATTCATAGAGATAAGACAGTCCCTGGAACACCAAAAGAAAATCGTGTGTTAGAAAGGACGAATAGAACGATCATGGAGCATGCAAGGTGTATGAGATTGCATGTAGGGTTTCCCTTACAGTTTTGGGTTGATGATGTAGATATTGTTGTTTATGTAATAAAAAAAGGGACTTCAAGTGCTTTGGCTGGTGGAATTCTAGAGGAGGCATGGACAAATAAAAAGGTAAGCTATTCATTTCTCATAACTTTTGGTTGTGAAGCATTTGTCCATATTGATAAAGATAATAGAACAAAGCTTGAGGCTAAATCCAGGACATGCACTTTATTGGATGCAAGGTTGATGATTTTGGTTATAAATTATTATGATAATTTCAATCTACATCAAGATCTAGGAGCCTTAGAGAAACTCACAAATTGAATTTGGTGCAAAACTAGCAAAAAACCATTAAATGAGAAGCAATTTACACATTGAATGTGAACGAAAATAGGTTATATTTTGACTGTCTAACATAAAAACATGTTAGTAACAGGTTTATATTACATCAAAAGTGTTTCATGGGGCTTAGTAATCCCAATGTGACTGTACAAATGAAATTGGCCAAATTGGCCTCAATCCCCCCTAAGTGGGCCAAACACGCTCCAAATCAGACCAAATAGCCATGAATTGTTGTGTGGACATGGATGAGGTGACATGGGGTCATCATAACACCTTGTCATGCATGGGTGTGGAAAAATAAGTGGGTTAGAGGCTCTATGTGGCATTAAATGCACCAAATCAGCCCAAAATTGGACAAAATCCACCTCTAGCACTCCTGGTCAACCAAATTGTCCACATTCAATGAATGGGAGTGCACCAGCAATGATGAGGGTGCACATGTGGATGGTTGAATGAGTTGTAGCACTCATGTGGGTGTGAATGCACCAATTTAGCTGGTTATTGGTCCAACTAAGCACCCTAAGTCCAAAACCATAGTGTATTAATGAAAAATGCAATAAAATTGACTAAGGAGTTAAACTAAGGTACTACGGGGTTGGATTATTGTTATAACACCCTCCCTTAACCAAAAAACTAGTACAACTCATAAAATGAAAGAGGCATTAGCAACAAAGGCTCAAGTCACCTCAATTACATAAATCAGAAATTTTATTTGTCCATATGAAGTGAGGAAAAGAAGGAAAACCACATGGGACAAAACCTTCCCTCAAGAATGGACATGGGGCTGAACCTGCAACAAATAGCACCAATTCACCATCCATCACTCACCCCAAGAAAAAATCTCAGGTAAGTGAAGGTCTTCTCTGTGAAAGTCTTGGTGAAAATGTCAGCAATTTGCTCGGTGGATGGGAAATACTGCAGTGAAATCACCCTGTCATACACTAAGCCCCAGATGTAGTGCATATGGATCTCAATGTGCTTTGTCCTTTTCCTATAAAATAGATCAGTAGATACTTTTATGGCACTTTTATTTTCCACCCAAATGTTGGTAGGAGAATCAATTGTGACACCAAATTCCCAAAGAATACCCTGCAACCAAACACACTGTGTAGCTGCATTGATTGTTGCTCTGTACTCGACCTCTACTGATGAAAGTGAAATCGTGTGTTGTTTATTACTTGACCGAAAATTGGGACCTTCAGAAAGCATAAATACAAAATCTAAAGTTGATTTTCTGTCATTGGGATCTCTAGCCCAATCCGAATAAGAAAACCCAGCTAGTTGAAGTAAAGCACTAGCTGAATAGTCCACCTCGAAATTCTTTGTACCCTGGACATACCGGAGAATTATTTTGTCTTCCTTCCAATGGAGCTCATGTGGCTGGTGCATATGTCTTGCTACAACACTTACAACATAATATAAATATGGTCTTGTATGTGTAAGATAGATCCAATTTCCAACTAGTTTCCTGTAGAGTGTAAAATCTGCTAATGGAGAATTGCGAAATTCATACAATTTGATGCCAGAAAGAAAGGGAAACTTGGCTGCCTTACACTCAGCCATGTTAAAATTACTTAGCAGGTTTGAAGCACACTTTGGTTCACTCAGCATGATGCCCCTTTCACTTTTCTCAATTTCCAAACCCAAAAATTGCCTTAGCAATCCTAGATCGGTCATGGCAAATTCATTGTGTAGAGATGCCTTAATTGAACTAGTTGAAGTGGTGCAACTTCCTGTAATTAGAAGGTCATCAACATAAAGAACAATAACCTGCAAAATACCATCATGTTGCTGAAAATATACATTAGGATTTTATTTTCATCTAGTGAAACCAATAGAGAGCAAGAAAGCATCTATTTTAGCTTACCAAGCTCTGGGGGCTTGCTTGAGTCCATAGAGTGATTTCTTCAACCCGTAAACAAGTGAAGTATCCTCTTGAAAACCTTAAGGTTTATGCATGTATATCTCTTCCTGTAGCTCACCATGTAGGAATGCACTCTTGACATCCATATGGTGCAATTTCCAAACCTTACTAGCTGCAATTGCTAAAACTAGTCTTATGGAGTCCATCTTTGCAACTAGTGCAAAGGTCTCAGTATAATCCACAAAATGTACTTGAGAGTATCCCTTAGAAAATGAAATTTCTTTGTATTTCACATCTGAACCATCAACAACAATTTTGGTTCGAAAGATCCACTTTCATTGAACAAGCTTCCTCTTGGGAGGAAGGGGAACCAATTCCCATGTCTCACTCTCTTGGAGAGAACGGAACTCTTCTTAAATTGTTCTTTTCCATATTAGGTCATTACAAGATTTTTGACATGTCTATGGATCAGATCCAATTAGCATATAAGAGTGCTCAACAAGAGCACTATCACTTGCAAAGGAAGCATTACTAGTTTGAGATCTAGTCTTCCTAGGCTCTTGGGGATTTCCAGCCAATTCGCCTGCAACTTGTATGATTTTTTTAGCTTAATTGGGCCTTTATGGTGACTAATATACAGAAATATCATTTAAATCCATATCATCTTTAGGAATATCCAAAAAAATAGAGCATGAATCATCACTTACATGATCGAATTGTTGAGGAGAAGAGCATTCCCCTGGTGCAAGCTCAAAACCTGGTATTGGTTCCTCTTCAAATTGCACGCTTCTTTCAACAAATGTCTTAAGTGTGGAAGTGTCAAAGAGTTTGTAACCTTTTGTATCCTCACCATACCCAACCACGATGCTTTCCTTGCTTTGTGGCTACAAGGCCTGCCTCTTTTCAGAATGGATTCGAGCCCATGCTCTAGATCCTAAAATCCTAAAATTTGAGACATTTGGTTTATGGTCAAACCATGCCTCGTAGGGAGTCTTTCCTTTTACTAATTTGTGGAAGGATCTGTTTTGTATGTGTGTAGAAAAGTTAATGGCCTCATCCCATAGCTTGGGACTTAGATACCTTGCTTCAATCATGCAAGTGGCCATCTCTTTGAGAGATCTATTCTTCCTCTCCGCCACACCATTTTGTTGTGGTGTGTAGGGAGTTGAATGTTGCATTTGGATGCCACATTCCTCAAAAAGGTGCTGTAGGTTTTTGTTGACATACTCCTTCCCGTTATCAGTCCTAAGGATATTAATCTTATTCCCACTCTGATTTTCTACCAATACCTTCCAAGTATTCAATTGCTCAAAAACTTCAAACTTTAATTTGAGGAAGTACACCCAGCAGAATCTCGAGTAATCATCAATAAATGTAAGTACATACCTTGATCCACTATATGATGGAGTGGGAAGAGGACCAATCAGATTTGAATGTACCAACCCAAGTGGTTGTGTCTCTCTCCTTGCCATACCCTTCTCATAGCTTCGCTCTAGATGCTTCCCATCTACACACCCAATGAATGCTCCATTTGATGATTTGATTTATGGAAGTGCTTCCACCATCTCATCTCTGTGTAGTGCTTGGAGGTATTTGTAGTTCATGTGACCAAACCTCTCATGCCATAGATTGGAAGTCCCATTGGCATGTGAGAGAAGAGCTTGGTCATTGGAAGTGGGGAGGAAGTTTGAAAACTTGTACATCCTCTCATGGTGGTCTGCATACCCAATTGAAACAGCTTGGTTTGATGAGATTTCTGTAATCTCTACCATGTTTGGAGTGAAGGTCACTCTCTTTTATTCTCCTGTATGGGCCATTTGATAGACTGACAACAAATTTGCTGCAAGGTTTGGTACATAAAATACATCATTGGAGTAACCATGCTCTAAATCAATCCTACTAATCCCCTTAGTTCGGATTTCTAAATCATCCCCCATTTGAACTGTTGGGACAACATTTGAATGCATGGAGGAGAAGAGCTCTCTTGTACCTACCATGTGTCTAGAAGCCCTCAAATCAATGATGAAACATGAGGAATTAGAGGTACCTGCTACCAAAGCATGACATTTCTCCTTGCCATCTGAACTGGAGGTGCCATCCTTCTTCGTTGCACTATCTGGGATAGGGATGTTGTTCTTCTCCAGTAGCTGCACCATTTGGTCAATGGTTTTCTTCATGCATGAGATTTATGGATGCCATTCCTTGTGGAAATATGTGCATTTGGTCTTCTCTTTTCCCTGATTTTCCTTCTCCTTGGGAGGATTCAAACCCCCCTCACTAGATTTGGGTTTTTCTGGCTTCTTCTTCTCTGCAGCTTCGAATTCTTTGCCTTGGGATTTCCCTTGGAGGCATTCGAAACTCCCATGGCCAAGGCTTGATCCTTAGCCTTGATGGTTCCCATTTGGACTAGCTTGTATTGCTCCTGAGTGAGGGAATCCATGAAGCTAGATGGACTTGGCATTTTCCAGTTTCAAAGTGTTAACTTGCGAGAATGGAATGTGTTGACAAAGACTGAGAATTCTGGCCCCAACTTCGAAATCATGGACATAATCAACTGGTCCTATTTCTTCTCAATGCCACATTTATTTAGGTACAACACAAGTGACTTAAACTTGGTGAAGAAGTCCTAGATAGTGTCAAAGTGCGTTGGGCTCAGGCTGATGAGCTCGTTATCAAGTTGGTGTCCTCATAGTTCATCAATTTCCCCAAAGAGTGTCTCTAGTTTTACCCAAACTTCATTGGGGGTTGTTAAACTATATATGTGGAACAAAATCTCTCTTTATATACTTAGGCATAACAATCCATATGCTTCATCCAACCTGTTGAAGTACTTGGATTTCTCTACACCAGAGTTTGGTTCCACCTCTATGCCCATGGTAACTCTATAGAGACCCTTGGATCTCAATTGAATAACCATCTCTGCCTTACAATAGAATAAGTTTAAAGGTGTTATCAAGATGTGGGTAGATTCCATTTCTTCGTACGCTAATGGTGACGAAATTGTCGAATGTCCTGCAAAAACAACTCAATTTTATCTGGAATTTCTCTAAAAATGCAGCTCAAAATGATTTGGATTGATCTGCAACTCAATAAACTACACTTTCTATGTTACCAAGTGATAATTTATATCTATATAAATATCTAGGAGCCTTAGAGTAACTCACAAATCGAATTTGGTGCAAAACCAACAAAAATCCATTAAATGAGAAGTAATTTACACATGCAATGTGAACATAAACAGGTTATATTTTGAGTGTCTAACATAAAAAATGTTAGTAACAGGTTTATATTACATCAAAAGAGTTTTGTGAGTCTTAGGAATCCTAATGTGACTGTACAAATGAAATTGGCCAAATTGGCCTCAATCCCCCCTAGGTGGGCCAAACACGCTCCAAATCAGCCCAAATGGAAACGGATTGCTGTGTGGATGTGGATGAGGTGACGTGGGGTCATAATAACACCTTGGTATGCGTGGGTGTGGAAAAATAGGTGGGTTAGAGGCTCTAGGTGGCATTAAATGTACCAAATCAGCCCAAAATTGGACAAAATTCACTTCTAGTGCTCCTAGTCAAGAAAATTGTCCAAATTCAATGAATGGGAGTGCACCAGCAATGATGAGGGCATGCATGTGGATGGTTGACTAAGCTAGAGTGCTCATGTGGGTGTGAATGCACCAATTTAGCTAGTTATTGGTCCAACTAAGCAGCCTAAGTCCAAAACCTTAGTGTATTAATGCAAAATGCAATAAAATTGACTAAGGAGTTAAAATAAGGTACTAAGGGGTTGGATTACTATTCTAGCACTTATGGGATTATGAAAATCACAAAATAATTATGAGTATAGATGTGGTATTCAATGAAAAGGTTATGTGCAAAGATCGGTTGCAGGGAAAGAAAGAGGAAAAGGAAAACAAAGAGTACACAATGATTGATGAAATCAAAGAAAATGAAGTTCCAAAGGTACCAGAAAATTAAAAACAACAGGAGGTACCTCAAATTCCTGCAAGTGTAAGCATATATACCAGGTTAAGTAGACCCCCTGAACGATTCTCTCCTTCATTGTATTATTTATTGATGATCGATTCTAGTGAACCAGAATGTTATGAAGAGGAAATGCAGGTGTAAACTAAAAAGAAGTGGGAGCAAGGCATGAATGAGGAGATGGAATCATTGGTAAGAAACCAGTCATGGGATTTAGTTGAGTTTTCTACCAGTAAAAGAGCATTGCAGAATAAATGGGTTTACAGGTTGAAGGAAGAAGAAGGAGGCAATACGTGGTACAAGGCTAGACTTGTTGTAAAAGGGATTGTACAAAAGAAATGTATATATTTTGATGAAATATTTTCTCTTGTTGTCAAAATGACTTCAATTATGACTATTTTAAGTTAAGTGGAAGTATAATATTTGCATCTTGAAGATTTATATGTAAAAACATCAGTTCTCCATGGTAATTTAGAGGAAGAGATTTATATGCAGTAGCCACAGGGGTATGAGGTCAAAGGGAAGGAGAATTTGGTTTGTAGGTTGAAGAAGAGCTTGTATGGCTTGAAGAAAGCTCCAAGGCAGTGGTATTTAAAATTTGATAAGTTTGTGATAGAAAAGGTTTATAGTAGATGTCATTATGACCATTGTGTTTATTTCAAGAAGCTAGATAATGGAATATATATTATCTTCTTATTGTAGGTGAATGGCATGCTTGTTGCAGAGTCTAATATGCATGAAATAAATGTTCTCAAAATGAAACTAACTAAATCATTTGCGATGAAGGATTTGGGTGTTGAAAAGCAAATCCTTGGTATGATAATAACGAGAGACATGAAAAATCACAAATTGACATTGTCTCAAGGTGAGTACATGTGTTGGAGAGGTTTAGAATGAATAATGAAAAACTATTTAGTACACCTTTGTCTAACCATTTAAACTAAGTAAGGATATGTGTCCCAAGACATGGGAGGAAATATAATATATGTCAAAGGTTACATATTCATCAACAGTTGGCAACTTGATGCATTCCATGGTGTGCACAAGACTAGATATCACACATGCAGTGGGAGTTGTGAGCAGGTATATGAACAATCCATGTAAAGAACATTGGACGACAATATAGTGGATTATCAGGTATTTGAGAGGTAACAATTCTCATGCATTATGTTTTGGAGGTTCAGAAATTGTTCTATAGGGATATGTTGACATAGATATGGTTGGTGATAAACACAATAGGAGGAGCACCAAAGGGTATGCTTTTACTATAGATGGAACAACAATAAGTTGGATTTGAAAACTACAAAAGGCTACCGCACTTACAACAATGGAAGCAAAGTATGTTGTTGCTACAAAGGCTAGTAAAGAGATGATTTGGTTGCAGAGGTTCATGGAGGAAATGGGTAAGAAGCAGGAGAATAGTAGGTTGTATAGTGACAACCGACGTGCCATTCATATTGCAAAGAAGACAACCTTTCATTGGAAGACTAAACATATACAACTAAAGTACCATTTCATAATATATGTTCTGGAAGATGAACTGTTAAAGTTGGAAAATATACATACTAGCCAAAATCTTGCAGACATGTTGACAAAGGTAGTAACTAGAGAGAAATTGATTTCCTGCAAGGTTTCAGTTGGCCTTCAAGCATGAAGGTGAAGATGAGAAATTTGTCAGGTCCAAGGTTCAGAGCATAGTCCAGCAAGTGCAACAACGGTGGAGTTGTTGTGATTTGTATCAAAGTAGGATATTGTTGGTTGTGGAGGCTAATCTTCAAGATTCAGATATGTTATTGTCTAGTCATGTTTGTATGCCATTTTTATTGTACACTTGTCCCAACAAGGGGGTGCGGGGGCCAACGGGCCCTCGATGGGGGTTCGGTGGCGAAGCCCTCAAAATATTTATTTGGGATGTTTGTTGGCCAACAATTTGCAGGCCCATGGTATTGGGTGACCCGTGGTATTTTCCCATGGTAATTCCACTATAAAAGGAAGGCATTGTAATATGGTTGTGTATTGTATTGTAGCATTGTAAAAAATCTCTTTGATTGTGTGAGAGAGACTATGAGAGTGAAGAGGAAGTACAACGGGGTTGCTGCAGGTTGTATGCCTTCATTTTGTTGGATGAAATAATAATAAAAGACTAGAAATTTCTATGTGGACGTAGCCCATCTTGGGTGAACCACAATATATTTTTGTTTCTCTTGTAATGTGTTTTAATATTTGCTCTTGTTTATTGTTTATTGTTATTGCTTTGTGATCCTATTTTTCTAACAACATATTCGTCTCTCTCCAAGTGTGCACTTACAAGGAAGTGCTAGTGTTAGAGAATCATACCACCTAGTACCATGGTCACAAACACCTAGGACACATTTTCATTTTTTTTGTACTTATATTATATGGTCCAAACCTTGGTTATGTTGGTAAAGCAAGTTATTTGAGGGTTTTGGACTCATAAATTCACCCAGGCTCCCATATTTGATCATTTAGGAGACATATTCACCCTCATTTATGAAATTTCAGTCCTTGGTATGCTCCCACTCCTTAAAACAGGGAACTAGTTTGACCAGAGGCACCCATGCATTATATTTGAGTGTTTTCTTCTCTTTTGGACCATTTATTACTACCTAGAGCCACTCCCACTCACCCATGCACTCCAACACACCTAACATACCCTCATGTATGTCCTAGCATGCTTCACCCATGTTCACATGGCCATTCGTGATAGTTTGAGGGGGTTTGGGAGCTCATTGGTCCACCTAGGGGGGTTGAGGTCCAATTTAAGCATGCCACATGTATACCTCCAATTTTATTCCAAAGGAAAAATATTTTTACCTATTGTATTATAATTATGTTCCATACATATTTACATGTTGGACAATAATATAAACTTCAGTTATTGGCAAAATTCCTATGTGTTAATTTTTTTCTTTTCACTATTTTTCTGCATAGTTTGTGAAATTCTTGAGTTGTGAGGATTCCCTTACCTCCTATATCTTATTTTGAATCATATTTCACATGGTATCAGAGCTCTTTGGAGCTGTAAATCAAATTCAAAGATTTTGTGTTGCTATCTAGGGTCTCTTCTAGAAAAATTTGAGCGTTTGCATTGCAAGTAGTTCCAGTGTCTTTATCACTCAGTGCTTAAGCAAAAATGGAGTAGAGTCGTGTCTTTCTTACTCCATTCAATTATTTTGAATGGAAGGCCTAAATGGTGATCCAACTAAGGTTGAAAGGCCTCTATAGAGTCACCATGGGGACTGAGAAGGAGCCAAACTATGTTGTGGAAAAATGAAAGTACTTCAACAAGTTGGATGAGGCATTCAGGATGCTTTGCCATAGTATTTTGAGGGATATTCTCTTCCATGTAGACAATATTACTACAACCAATGAAGTATGGCTCAAGATTGAGTCACTATTTGGGAAGACTGATGAGATGAGAGGACACCAACTAAAAAATGAGTTGATTTCATTGAGCCCAAATCACTTTGATACGATCCATAATTTCTTCACAAAGTTCAAATCCTTGGTAATTCAGCTGAAATAGTGTGGCATCGAGATGAAAGAGGAGAAACTGATCTTATCCATTCTTTCGAAGCTAGGCCCTGAGCATTCAGTGTCTGTCTCCACATTCCACTTATGCAAGTTGAGAGTTAGAAATTGGAGAATGCCTTCACTGGCAGACTTCATGGAGTATTTCACTCTGGAACAAGAAAAATTCGTGCAAATGGGTACCATAAAATCCACCAAGGATCAAGCCATTTCTATAGGTGTTTCAAATCGATCTAAAGGAAAGAAGAAATCCAAATATTCAAACCAGCAAGAGCAGAAGAAGCAGGAGAATCCCAAATCTTCAAATGGGGGTTTGAATCCTAGCAAGGACAAAGAGAAGAAGAAGCAAGAGAAGAAAAAATGTACTTATTGTCACAAATGTTAACACACAAAGAGGGAATGCATGAATAAAACAATTGACATGATGGTGCAACTCCTTGAGAAGAACAACATCCCCTTTCCAGAAGGTGCAAGGAAGAAAGAGGGAGGTTCAAGTTTAGAGAACAAAGATAGATGCCATGCACGGGTTGCTGGATCTTCAGGCTCTTCTTCATTCATCATAGATTCAGGTGCCTTAAGGCACATGGCCTCCATACAAGACTCCTTGTTCCTACATCCTTATAGTGGTCCATCCATTCTCATGGGTGATGACTCTGAGATCCCAGCCAAAGGGATTGGCAGGATTGACCTCGACAATGGGTACTTCAACAATGTGTTGTATGTTCATGATATTTCAACAAACCTAATCTTTTTATATAAAATTACACACACATGTACATCCAAGAGATTAACATTTACTCAAAATCATGTGGATATTTTATAAATTTCTATAGGCCAAGTTGTTGTAGTGGGTTTTGCTGACCATGATTCAAGGATGTATAAGTTCTCTCACTTCCATCCTTACTCACAAAGGAATGCACCCTTGTCACATTCCAATGAGACCAATAAAATATGTCAACAGAGGTTTGGAAACCTAAAATACAGGTATCTTCAAGCATTAAGCAAAGAAAACATGGTTGAAGGGCTTCCAAGTATCAAATTTTGCAAAGGCACATGCAAGGGTTGCATAGTGGGGAAACATGTTGAGCACAAATATGACAAGGGAAAGGAAAGAAGGGCTGTCCAAGTGCTTGATATGATCCATTCATATATGATAGGGCCTTTTCCTACACCTTCCTATGGGAATTCAAGGTATGTGTTGACTTTCATAGCTGAGTTCTCAAGGTACTGTTGGGTGTATTTTCTCAAGAAAAAATATGAAGTTTTTGAGACTTTCAAAGTGTTCAAAGATTTGGTAGAAAAATTGAGTGGGAATAAAATCAAGGTCCTTAGGACTAATAATGGCAAGCAGTATGTCAACAAGAACCTACAGTAGCTATGCCAACATTTTGTGTCCTACACACCACACCAAAATGGTGTTGCAGAGTGCAAGAATAGAGCACTGAAAGAGATGGGTACATGCCTGATGGAGGCTAAGGATTTGTCTGCTAAGATATGGGCTGAAGCCATAAATTATGCAAAATATGTTCAAAACAGATTTCCACACAAAGCATTGGAAGAGAAAACTCCATTTTAGGCTTGGAGTGGTCACAAGCCCAATGTTTCTCATTTCAGGGTTTTTGGCTCAAAGACTTGGGCTAGAATTCCTCCCGAGAAGAGAAAGGTATTGCAACCTCAAAGAAAGGTATTCCATTATGGTTAGATATGCTAAATATGCAAAGGGATATAATCTCTTTGATCCCACATCTCAGAAAATATTCATTGAAATAATTGTACAGTTCAAAGAAGAGCCCATGCAGGAGATCAAACTAGTCAATGAGGAATGCTCAGACCCTCCACTCAATGATGATGTAAGTGATGATTATTTCTCTATTTTTTCTACTTCTGACATCGATAATAAATATGGTGACATGCATGCATATTATGACTCACCCATAAGGCCAAAATGGGTCGATAAAACCATTCAAATAGTTGGTGATCTTGTTGGAGATCCACTAGACTCTCAGAAGACTAGATCTCAATTTCACAATGCTTTCTCCACTTGTGAATTGAATATTTCAGAGAGGTGCTTCATGATGGTTGTATATTATCCTCAGTCATATGAGGAACCGTCATATGAAACAATATGGAAAACATCCATGCAAGAATATTTCAAGTCTTTGCAAGACAATGAAACTTGGGAGTTGGTTCATTTACCTTCCAAGAGGAAACTAGTGCAATGCAAGTGGGTCTATAGGACCAAAGTGGATGTTGATGGTTCTTATTTAAAGCAAAATTCTAGGTTTGTTTCCAAAGGATTCTCTCAATTCCAAGGATTGGACTATACAGATACATTTGCACCGGTTGCAAAGATGGACTCTACCAGGCTAGTTTTGGCCATTGCTACATCTAAGCGATGGGAGGTTCAACACATGGATGTGAAGAGTTTTTTTATTCATGGTGACCTTCATGAGAATATTTATATGTAGAAGCCTGAAGTTTTCATTCATGATCCTTCACTTATTTGCAAGTTGAAGAAGTCTCTCTATGGCCTCAAGCAATTCCCTAGGGCTTGGTATGCCAAGATGGACAACTTTATTCTATCACTAGGATTTGAAAGATGCAAATATGATCCTCATGTGTCTTTACAACATATATGTGATTCATTGGAGGTCATAGTACTGTATATTGATGATATTTTGAACACTGGAAATTCCATTGTTGATATATGTTCAATTAAGTCTTCGTTGCATAGTGTGTTTTCAATGACTGATCTTGGATTGTTGAAACAATTTCTTGGCTTGGACATTGAGAAATCTGATGCAGATATTAAGTTCAGTCAATAAAAGTATGTTGCAAACCTGTTATTGAAGTTCAAAATGGATAAATGTAATGCATCCAAGTGTCCCTTCTTTTAAGGAGTGAAACTAGGTGATTTTGGTTCATCTCCGTTGGTGGACAATTGACTGTATCGACAGCTAGTTGGGAGCTTGTTGTATCTCACACACTCCTGACCTGATTTGGATTATGCAGTAGGTGTTATTGCAAGATATACACAGGAGCCTCATGAGATACAATGGAAGGATTCTAAGAGGATATTGCATTATGTGCAAGGAACCAAACACTTCGGGATACACTATGTTAGTAGTTCTCCACTAGAACTAGTTGGATTTACTGATTTTGATTGGGTTGGAGATTCCATTGATAGCAAGTCCACTTTAGGTTATGTATTCATGCTTGCACATGGTACCATATGCTAGTCAAGTAAGAAACAACACACTATATCCCTTTCATCAGTTGAGGCCGAGTATAGAGGAGCAGTGAATGCAACTACACAATGTGTGTGGTTGCAAGGAATTTTTAGAGAAATTGGATTTGCATTTGATTCACCCACTGCCATTTGGTGTAAAAATCAAAGTGAAATCAAGATTTCCACCGATCCACTACATATGCACATGACCAAGAACATTGAGATACACATTGACTACATCTAGAGATTGGTGCATGAGCAGGCGATATCATTGCAATATTGTCCGTATGGAGAGCAAACTTGTAACACCCCGGTTTTGACCCCATGGTATTGAATTGCATATGGTGTAAATATTGTATTTAATCGTGGTTTGGAGCTAAAGGCAAATGCCCCACCATGGATTTAGTGTCTTATGTATTGGCGATTAAAATAGATGTCGATGGTTTGTGTGCTAGCCAGGCATGATATGTTTGAGACATAATGTGAAATGCAAACTAATAAAAAATAACACAACTAGCTATGCACCGCAACGTTAAAGAGACGAGGGCATGATTTCACAAGGAGTAGGGAGGGGGGAATTATTCAAACCTTGAGCCATTGGGGAAAAGTCATGTGTCAAAAGAAAACACCCAAAAATGTATGCCCATTCCCTCATGCATTCACATTTTCATCTTCCCTCATGTTTTTGGAGAACTGTTGGATGTTTTCTATCATCCATCCTTCATTCACGGGGATCTCTCATGCAGCTAAACCTTCTATGTTTTTTATCCTTCACATTTTTAGTTGTTTCCTCATTGTGCATACCTAGTCCATCATCTGGATCTCACCGAAACGTTGTGGTCCATTCTGATCATTCTTTATTCCATTATGTTTCTTGCGCGTTGTGCATTCATCCTGCTTACAGAACTATGTTTTGTTCTGGGTTGTTCACATGTTGTTACCATCCTCAGTCGCGCAAAGGTTCGGGGTCTCCTTTTTTTGCTGAACGAATGAGTAGTGGAGATCACTTGATTTTATGAGAAAGAGTGGTCATCTGTGGTTTCCTCAGTGTTGTTTTACAATGGTCTCCTCTTTCACAGAGTGAGTGGAAGCATGTTTTGCTGTGTTGACATTGTGGTTTGCTGTGTGTACATATTTTTCCTTGGCCTGAACTGGTTTGGAGGGGGATTGGGTCTGACTAGCTTGATAAACCTAGTGTGAGAAGGAACCTCACAGACATATCTAGGGGGTTGGTTTTCTTCTTTGTATACCCTAAAAAACACTGGAATGGGAAGGCATAGCATGGGGGAACATGTAGCAGAGAAGGGGATGCTTCCTGGTGTTGGGTGTGTAGATGTTTTAGAAGTCAGGCTAGATCTTGTGCAGGTGTCCATAGCTCTGGGGTTGATCTCACTAGCTTAGTAGTCAGCCTTTCCATCTCCTTTGCAGCTTAATAAACCCAATTGTGTTGGCTTGGCTGATTTTTTGTTGTATCCTTGGCTATGTGTGAGTCTGCTAGTCTCCCTTATTCCTTGTGGGAATCATGCCTAGCTCGGGGGTGTCAGTGCTGCTGAGAGATTGATGAGCGCACTGGCCTATGGTTGGGTGGAACGTTGTAGCGACGTAACTGGTTGCGGGACAAGATTCTTCCAAGATAAGTATTCTTGTCTATGTTAATATCTGCATTTGTATTTGCTTAATGAAATATGATGAACATGCCTAATGTGTTGAATTGATGAATTGCTTCAGCTGTATAATTGCAATTGTATGCATCTGTGTATGTGTTCTTTTAATGCATTTTTAAATTACGTTATGGGGCTTAGATTTACCGGATTGGTGATGACCTCAATGACCAAATATTCCCAAGACTTTTGTTAGCAGGTTGAATTTCCTAACAGAAATATTCCTTCCACAACTCTCCTTTCCACAACTTGTGAGATGCGGGATGCAGAAACGTCCTTCTGTAAATTCTATTCCCCGCATATCTCCTTCTGCAACTCTCCTTTCTGCAACATTCCGGGATGGGGCTTCACAAAGAACATTTCCACAACTAACTATATCTACAACGGTCTATTCCGCATGCGGGATGCGGGATCGCAATTTCCATATTTTCCCGATTTCACAAACTCAAGCTTTTCGCACCGTTGATTTTGGCGGGTTGATTCTCAGCCATTGATCTATTTCTAGATGCTGAACAAATTGTGACCGTCGATTTTCCGTCGCAATCTTTCTCCGCCGTTTGACCTCCTCTGAGATCTTTCTTCATAGATTGTCGAATTGATCACTGACGGGATCAATTTCTCTACTATTCAGAAGTTAGAGAATTTTATACACAGACTTGAATAGAGTGAACTTCGAGCTGGATGCTCATTCATCAATTGTGTGGAACTATGGTCTCATTTCTCCTCCAAGGCGGGAGGGGACATGACAAAACTGCTAACATCTTCACTAAGAGATTCAAAGAGAAGACATTCACCTATCTGAGTTCACTCCTTGGAGTGGGTGACACATGGTGATGGTTGACATTCACTTTCATATTTTTCTCCATGTCTATTTTTTAGGGGATGTTTTGTTCCGCTGAGGTTTTCTTGCTTACCTTGGTTATATGGACAAATAATTTTTTGTAAGAGGTGAATTGAGCCTTAGTTGCCAAGGCCTCAATTTTTGATGTGGTTACACTAAGTCAGGATTATGGGGGGGGGGCGTTTAGAGCATCATACCACCTATTACCATGGTCACATATACCTATGACACATTTTTGTTTGTTTTGTACTTAATTATGTTTGTCAAGCAATGTATTTTGGGGTTTTGGTCCCATTAATGCACCTAGGAGCCCATATTTGATCATTCAAGAGACACATGCACTCTCATTTATGACAGTTTAGTCCTTGGTGTGTTCCTACTCCTTAAAATAGGGAACTAGTTTCACCATAGGTGCCCATGCATTGTATTTCAATGTTTTTGGCTCTTTTAGACCATTTATTACCACCTAGAGCCACTCCCACTCACCCATGTACTATGTCCTATAATTCTTCACCCACGTTCACATGGCCATTCATGACCATTTGAGGTGGTTTGAGAGCTCATTGGTCCACCTAGGGGGGTTTGAGGTCCAATCTAATCCTGCCACATGTATGCCTCCAATTTGCCTCCAAAGGATAAAGATTTTTACCTATTGTATTATAATGATGTTACAAACATATTTACATGTTGGACAGAAATAGAAACTTCAGTTATTGACACTATTCCTATGTGTTAATTTTTCTCTTTTCACTGTTTTTCTGCATAGTTTGTGAAATTCTTGAGTTGTGAGGATTCTCTCAACTTCTAGATCTTGTTGTGAATCAGATTTTCACACCTAGAAATGGAAAGAAGCATAATTTTTGGGGTTCTCTTATTTTCTTATCTCTCTTGGAAGATTTTCTACCCTTTTTAGGGTTTCTTGTGAAGGAGGGAAAGCCTCTCTTGTGATAAGGATCATCATCATGATTGGTATTGTATTTTAATTGGATTGATTTCTTCTCAGAATTTTTTTTTGGGTTTTCTCCCTGTTTGGGTTTGCTAAAATAAAATATTTGTGTCTCTTGTGCATTATATTCTTTTAATGATCCTTGTTTTATTTCTGTTGCAAGTGAATATTGATTATGCAATGAAATTGTGGGATGAAATAAATGTTTGAAGAATCATTGTAAATAATTTAAGGATTGAAAATTTGATTTAAATTCAATAATGAAGTGACCTCCTAATACAAGAAGGAATCCCATTCAGGCCCAAGTACTTGGTAGGTGAAATCAAATCGATCTATTTGGCACCCAATTGCAATTGGAGGTCTTAAATGAACCATGGGATCTATGAGTATGTGCTTTTACATAGTCGTGTGGGTATTGGAAGATATTTTTCATGATTTCACTTGGTCCCCAATGTTGACAGTCATGCGAGCTAGGTAAAATTTAATCACATTGTTTCCTCCATTCCATATGTTGATTACTAGTAAATGGAATTTTTGTGAGCTGGATAATGTGTGATGATGATATGTTTTAGTAACATATGTGAAAATGTCGCAAGTGCAAAATTTAAAATTTAGGATATAACAAACCACCATGACATAAAAACCATATTCAATCATGTTTTCAACACTAGATCGTATATCCACTGATACATGTGGTACATACTTGAATGCTTGAGGTATACCCACAACATTCTTCCCATGATAGATAACACCATATGTATCAATATCCTTACACTGATTATATGTTAGAACAACATCATATGGATGCACGTAAAATCGACGCACTATGAAGTGACGTCTACAATGAATTGCAGTGCTTCCATGTGGATTGCATTTTGTTTTTGTACATACTTTGTGGATTTTTGTAATCTTTCCATTTGTTATTTTGTAAATGTGTCCTTTGAACCATATGCACACCAATAAATAAATAAATAAGAGTAATGATTAAAAAATTTAGGCTGTACATCCACACTTTTTTTTCACAATAAAATTAAATTAGATGTTTATAAATATATTAAACAAAAAAAGACTCACATAACATATTCTAGATATGTCTCATGAAAGGCATGCATAATCTCCTCCACTTCTTTAGATCTTATTATATTAACATCAAATTGAGTGAGATCATCTTCATCTAATTGCTCCCCATTTATAAAATAGTCAAGTCGAGGATATGGATTAATACCAACTTGATCCCCTCTAGATTGTGCCCATATTAGAGATTTAGGTGAAAACTCTATCATATACTTTGGGTCTTTTTCTCCAACTCCATAATGTTGTTCCACTTTATCATTTATGGAATACCTATGCAAGTTTGAAGTTGTTGGATATAACACATACTACATTAATTTTTTTATAATGATTTATCAATGATATGTATTAATTAATGTTGCATTATAACCATTTTCTATGATTCGAAGCCCTTTAATCCAAATGGCATAATGTGATACATGAAAGTTTGGGACAATGATGAGAATAATGAGCATAATGTGTCACATAAGGCACAAGGATGTTTAATACACAATTGTTTTTTGTTAGAATCGAAAAGAGTGATGTCCACTACAGGACAACATCATTTGAAACTTCTTACGAGGGGCATTGAGGATGATTAATAACAAATACTCAAGCTAGGAATATATAAGGTCAAATTGTTGATTCAAACTTATCTCATGCTTAAACAATGTATGAACCCGAACCCTTCTAAACACTTTTCAACAAATGGTAATTAGAATAGGGTGATCCCAAATGCCTTGCCGGAGATACTAATAAAGAAGATTGAGAGGTCAATGGATCATTAAAACATGAGCCATGGGACCATGCAAACAATCTAACGCACAAAAAAAAGGTTTATATACATATAAATTGGGTGGTGCAACAAGTTTAGGGGTATAACTTCTTCAAAGAAACAACCCCATCCTATTATTGCATCATAATGGCGGTCATATATCTAGTGGTCAAGGGGACGAGGGATTCAAAAACTATTCCAATAAGAGTTTGTCTTTGATTTCTATCTAGTTGAGGTCCCAATGATGGTACATTGAAATAACCTACTTGACATAATGTAGAATATATGATGTTATTAAAGGAACACTACAAAGGAAATCAAAGGAAATCTCATCACATTGTTGGTCATATTTTTGCTTGGTCGCCCCTCAAATTTGAAGACTCAAGGGTATCTTGGCCAAATGGATAACCAAGCAAGGTTGTGTAAGATTGGATTATTAGTGAGCTTCACTAAATCAATGGGATTGATACTAAGCATGTACAAGAGGTTTTTGGAATGGGGTTTGTCCGTGTGGATGAATAAACATGGAGCTAACTAGATGGAGTAAATTTTGATGTAGGGATGGTATTAGAAGATGACCCTAACAAGGATGGGGCTAGTAAAAATGACCCTAACATAGTTGAAGTTTTATTTGGTTGTGAGGATGGCACAACCTACCTTGTCGAAGATACTGATAGACAAGGAAATCCTCTTAGCAAAGTGAAGCGAACCCAATGGGTTCACTCAAGCATCCATTATAACATGAACAAATCCATATAATTCCTCAAGGGATAAATACTTACTATTTATTAATAACTCATATATGTCTTGTGATGCAATGGATGTGTATAGAAATACACATAAAAGATGATAAGTCATGTCATTTGGTAAAAGGTATGAATATCATTAATTACAATATAATAATTATTGAATATTACCCTAAATGACTACTATTATAATATATATGTTTATATATTATGATGTAATATGCTTTAGGTATATTACAAGTCTCCCCCCCTTAAAAATGCTTTTCCCTCAAAGCATAATTAAGGAAAATTTTGTTGATAGAGTGAACATTTTGTTTGTAGCTATCATTGATTAGATAAGGTTGAGGACATGAGTTGATATGATGTTCTAAGTCTTGAACAATAGTGTTGCATCGAAAAAGGATCAATCCATCCTAGATGGATTCTTTTAGGAACTTCTTGATGATAAGATTTTGGAGATGATATTATTTGTTATTTCCTTTGAGTTGTATTGGTCCTCAGATGCTTTGATATGTAAAAACAATGTTGGCATTGGTAAGTTGATTATTGTGTGCACCATTTTTCTAATTAGGGTTTTGTTGTGATATCTTGATACATTGGTCCTTCATAAACTTTGGTCTAAACTTTCCATGATGTAATTGAGTTAACATGTTAAGATTTGACATTATTGTTTTAATTGGTTTATGACGTCTTTGTTAGTCGTAAGTGATGGGACATTAATTCTCACTAAATTTGCTGATGTCGACATGTTCTTGAACTGTGGATTCAATTCAATTTATGGATGTTTCTTCACTAATAACAAATTTTCTACAATGGCACTCTGAATTTTATTTTCGAGCCCTTCTGTTAAAGTCCATTCAATCTGCAGTTCCAACTTTTAAAATCCTCTTTCATTCAATTGCATCGGTTAAGGTTCATTTACCCACCTTTAATATTGATATATCCTTACATTTTAGTTTTTTATTTATTTTCGTAAGAAAAAATTGACTAGGGTTCTTCAAACGATTAATCTCCTTGTCTTTAATGGATAAGATATTGTTACTTTTTTCCTTGGTATATCATTCCCTCTCTTAAATCTTGGTCACACTGGATTGCCTTATTTGATCTGTCAACTTTTGTTGTTATTCTCTACATTCTTTGACATCTCTTATATGAAACATTTGATTTGTTATAACCAGTGTAGATCCAAATCCTAGGCTCCAAGCGCCGAGATGGATCAAATCTCTCGAGATGCAAACCTCTTCTTAGGTATCCATTGATTTGATTCAAACCAAAAGACACATATTTTATTTAAGGTCCACATATAATATTTTTATTATTAATATTTAATATTATTTATGGCTAACATATAATATTTATTATTATTTATTATTTTGTTAGGAACGAACATTACAACATTTCCCCATACATGGTTTTAAAACCATATGCAAGGCCCTCATACAACCATGGGTTGTTTAGGAGGCCTTGCACATGGTCTTAAAACCATTTGCAAGGTCCTCCTAAACCATGTACAATAAAACTATGGGTTATTTAGGAGGCCTTGCACATTGTTTAAAAACCATGTGCAAGGCCCTCCTAAACCATGTACAATAAAACCCTGGGTTGTTTAGATGGCCTTGCACATGGTTTTAAAACCATGTGCAAGGCCAACATTTTTTTGCGGATAATTCAATTTGTTATTTTTTATTATTTTGTTAGGTAGGAACATTACAACATCTCCCCCATATTGTGTTTTTTTCCTGACCCGGTATATTTTTTTTTTCGGATAATTAAATTTTTACTTTTTTATTGTTTTGTTAGATAGGAAGATTACAACATCTCCCCCATATTAGATTGTTTTTGTGGCCGGCATTTATTTTGGCCCTTAATTAGAAAATTTATTTTTTATTAATAAAAATAACGTTACGTAATGTTACAAGATCTCCCCCATACTGGGTTGTAGAGTGCCTCTCGGCGCAACAATACCTGATTAAGGATATTTAAGAGGGAGATTTCCTCATCCTTTTTAATAATTCCCTTTCAATATTTTGTGCTCTTGTTGAGTCTTTTTCTCATTATTCATTTTTTCATGTCTGTAAATAGATTTTTATTATGATTTCTTAAATGAGAAATTTCATCATCCTTGGTTGATAGTTTTTACTAATATTTTTTATCTCATTTTTGTTAAAAATTTTAAGTCCTTCAATTTCCATTGTGAGGGTTTCCTTTTCGTCCTTATGATTTCCCACTTCTTGTGTTAACTCATTGACTTTATTAGCAAGCGTTTGATTATATTCCTATAAATTATTTATTTGAGAAACCATTTCTATATTGTCATCTTTGATTTCATGTTCTAGATTCTCTTAGAGGGAAAATGCTATGAATTAATGTCTTGTAACATTATCTTCTTGGTAGGGGTGGCAGGAAGAACAAAGTTATGCTTGGGTACTTGGAAAGGAGACCAATACCATGGAAAAATCTCTCGCACCCTTTATTTAGATCTCTGCCTAATCAAAGAAAGAGGAATAAACTCAATGATAATAATATTGGACTCAATGATGATAATTGAAAGTATGTGCATGGAAGGTAAGGATGATTCTACACCCTTATTGTCCCTGAGGGACAATAAGAACTTATTATGCTTGGGGACATGGAAAGGAGTCCAATAACATGGAAAAATCTCTCACCCTTTATTTAGGTCTTTGCCTCATCAAATAAAGAGTAATAAACTGAGTGATAATATTCTTGGACTTAGTGATCATTATTTAAAGTATGTGCATGGGAGGTAAGGACGATTCTACACTTCTTAGGAAAATGATTGGAAGAATGATCTTAATAGATCAATCCTTCACCTTGATAACCTTATTCCACCTTCTAAGGCATAATAATGGGAGAGAATATGGATTAGAAAACAAAGGGTCATTTTAACTCAAGGAGATCACACCTACATTTTCCAAGATCTCACAACACATAGCTTTCATCCGAAGGTGCAACTCCCGAAATGCAAATCTACGGTGGATATTAGACAACACACGTAATAAATGATTGATTTAATGGGTTAGAAAGATAACTAGTGCATGTAAGAAGGTGAAGGAAAGCTTTAAGCCGAAGCTAAAACCACATTGTGACCCTCGGTGATTCTTCCTTGGAAAAGGCAATTCTTTGGAAAATATGGAATGTCTTGTTTGACATCTAACCTAGTAACGAGCTCCTGCCTCCATTGGTGGGCGACTGAAGAGATATTGCAAGCTCATTGGAAAGATAGGGGAGACATTAGCTAGGTCATCTCTCAGTTGGAACACCTATGTTTAACGGAAAATCTAGACCAACTAGTGGAAATGGATTGTTCTCACTATATCTCTTGTGATATTTTGGATATACGTAGGGAAGTTCAGGATCTTCATGAGGAGGTTAATGGATTATAGAGTGTTCTCTCAATCATTTCAGGCAATCTATGGGACGAAATAATGGAATTTCACCAGGCAATTGAA
This sequence comes from Pseudotsuga menziesii, assembly GCA_001517045.1. NCBI lineage: Eukaryota > Viridiplantae > Streptophyta > Pinopsida > Pinales > Pinaceae > Pseudotsuga > Pseudotsuga menziesii. The sequence goes on along the minus strand of LPNX011152668.1, from coordinate 85,022 downwards.
GAGATAAAATGAATGGTGGTGGATCAAGGAAATAGAACAACGAGGCTGGAAGAAGATTTCAACATGCATCTTCATGCCTTGACTCAAAAACGATACTCAACAATGCAACTATGGAAACTTCTATACATCAGGGCTTTTATCCTCCTCTTCTAGCAGACATAGCCATGGAATGAGACAACAATGCTTAGCATGAAACATATTAGAACCAATAGTGTTGTTTATATTTTAAATATGCTACTTTTTTTAAATGTTTGCATGTATTAGGTAGGTTACATAGGACTTACAGTACGTGGGGAATATTGTTTGTCATAAATAATGTTAGTTAAACTTATAGATACATTGCCACCGTCTATTTTGCAATAGCCTTGAAATTATAGGTTCTGGTAGATAGCATGATTTTTTTGTAAATTTGTTGCTTGGCATGCAACTGTAGCCTCTTTTAATAAAAATAATACTACTTGTTTCTGTGAAAAAAAAAGTTATCTTCTTTGTTAGGTGCTCAAATGCTATGTACTTTTTTATGCAAATCTATAGTAAAAGTACTAAGAGATTTCAACCAAGAATTCCCTAGAATTACATCAAATTCATCGGTATGTAAGACAATAAATTTGTCTTTTCGAGAGTACTTATTGATGTTCAATTCTAAGTTATAAATCTCATCAACACACTTTTGTCCATAAGCTTTTTTAACTTCTTCTTTCACAATTTGTAATCTACTTGCCAACTCAAAATTAATGCAATTTTCTTCAACAACGAGATCAATAGCAATACTTATAGGCTCCTTCTGGATCCTCCCTAACAAACATGAAATTACCTAGTCCCACAACATACTTGTAAGTGAATTAAACCTTCATTTCCATTTCAACTTAATAGAATTTACAATTTAAAATGATATCCTTTCACTTCTTAATATATATTATAAAAATAACCCTATAAATGATGGATCCTCTTCTTCACGTCCACTTTAGATGGAACTTTTATTATGACGTACCCTCTTCTTCTCATCTACTTAAAGACCTTTTTTTCAAAATAATTTTATGTGAAATATATATATAGAGAACATAGTTTTTTTTATGCACAATCTTCACTTTAACTTAATTTTAATTAAATATGGAATCTTATTTTTATTTGGATACTTATTTCAATTTTAAAGTTGTATATTTATCTTCCACAATATAGCGATAAGTTCATTGTAGTTAAAAAAGGAGTAAGCTAGCTATGGAGCAATCCTCCCTCATCGGACAGAGGAGGAGCAAAGTTAACGTTGACTTTGCTCCTCCTCCGTCCGATGGAGGGAGGATTGCTCCATAGCTAGCTCACTCCGTTAAAAAATGATTTTTTTTTAATGAAATATTTTTTTTAGTGCAATAAAACATAATTTTTTTTCTTGTTATAGTAAAAATGGATTTTTTTCTAAAATTTATTCTTTTTCTTTTAATCTATAAAGAAACTTTTCTTTTTCGCTGGTAAATATGATTCTTTCTTTTTCTTATTGTTGTAAATATCTTTGTTTTATTTATTTTACTTTGCTTTCCCCTTTGGGCCACTAGACTTGAGTTAATATTTTTTAATTCTTTTATTTTTCTTCTCTCTCATGAACAACTTCCTTTCTTTCTTCAAATATTTAATCACATGCATTGAATTTATTTGCCACTAGCAAAATAGAATATAAAATTGACCATAAGTCTTCAAATACCTATATAGTAAATGAATGGAGCCACGAGCCCGTAAATTTTTTGGATCATAACTAAATGGAAAAACTACCATTTTGAGTGAACCTTATGGGTTATCTCACTTCAACATCCATCATAATAGGAACAAATCTGTATAACTCCTCAAGGGATAAATACTTATTATTTATTAATAACTCTTTAGCAAATGGATGGAGCCATCGGCTCACAAATATATTTTTCTTTTATTCCACTAGAAAAAACAAAATTGACCACAAATTAGTAGAAAATCACTCTGATGCTAATTGAAGTGAGATCGATGGGTTTACTTGAGCATCGATTGTAACATGAAAAAATCCATATAATTCCTCAAGGGATAAATACTTACTATTTATTAATAACTCATATATGTCTTGTGATACAATAGACATGTATACTTAGCATACATAGGAGTAAAATTGCTCAAAGAACATGCCAAGATTGTTACACAGTTTTGAAGCTTTGAGTTCAATGGAGAACCCTAAGGCAGTTTGGTTGCCTCCAGATCCTGAGGAAATTGCTTTTCGAACAATGATTTCAGCCACGCAAAAACCAAGAGGATGTAAGGAAGCAACTCATTTCATTAAAAAATTAGATAAACCCGAAGTTGTTATGCCTTCCACTGTAACTAGTCAAAATGAATTGGCAATGTCGGAAGGAGGATTGATAGGTTAATTCACTGGAATTTGGCCACCACTAAGGTCAAGGGATAACTAGCTACAAAAAATTAGCTATCCCTTATTTGAGGAAGAATGACTCATTATTTTTGTGGCAGAGGTATTTAAGATTTCTTGTTTGAATTTAAAGAGGACAAAGATCTAATTTTTAGGAGTGGACTATTATTTTTCATTAAAAGAGGTATGTATCTCAACACTTGGACTTCGAATTTTCATCCAAACTTAGATATTCCTTCTGATGTTCATGTATATGCAAGAATTCCTCACCTTCCTCTCCATTGTTGGGTGGGTGATTCTTTAAAGTATATTGGAAATAAATTGTGATACTATATAGACACGTATGAGCCTAAGCAAGGAATGTTTCAGTGTGCTAGAATCTGTTTCATTTGGTTCTAGACAACTGAAGTCACTTTCAATAGTTAGACTATGAGAAATTACCCCTTAAGTGCAACTTATGACATATTTATGGTAATCTTTCCAAATATTTCAAGAAATAAGGGGGCACAACAACAATCCTCCCAAATCAAGAAGAAAAATGGAAAGTAGTGCAAAAGAAGGAAAATAGAAATTGTCGAAACATCTTCAGGGGATATTCCTTCTTTGTCATCTTTACCAAAAGTGGAATCCAGTAATATCAACCAATATATTTGAATCCTTGGGTCAAGAAGCTCCTTTAAAATTTCCATAAGTAGTTGCCCCATCGGTAAGTGAACTTGGATCAACCTTTCCACCCATATTATCGTTTATCATGTATTAGCTGGCTCGTTAAGTTGAGAAAGTAAATAAAGAGTAAATTATTTTAAATCCAATAGACGACAATGAAGTACCTCTAGAAACGCAAATGATATCAATAGGAGTGTTGACTAGAAATCAAGCAAAATTATCAACAACATATGAAGAAAGAGAGTTGAATGAGGGAGGGTAAGGAATGACTCAAAAAGGGAAAAACCTAAGGAAATAAGTAAGAGAAGAAGTTGCAAATAAGGAAAATATGATGGGGCAACAATCAAGTCCGGATTGAAATCTAATTCCAAAAATTAAAGGAGTAAGTAATCTAGTAAGTCCAAGCTCCCAAAAGGGAGGTAATACGATTCCAACAAGTAAATAATGCAGCTAGTCTCTTGGAACTGTAGATGGATGGGAAGCATAGGAAAAGAAGCAGTCATATAATTGATAAAAATGGAAAAAATTCAATCCTTCTACTCCAAGAGACTCAATTGTAAAACATTTCCATGAAAGAATAAGGTTGGCAACAATGGAAATCAAGTAAGAGTGCAACAATGAGCTCGAGAATACCTTCTAGAGGATTTGTACATTTTGGAACTGCAACGAGCTTGAGCTAAAGGAAACAAATCATACTCGGCACTGGATTTACATGAATTTGGTAAACATCAAAGCTAGAAAGCATTTCAATCTTTAATATTTATGTACCAAAGCACTATAAAGAAAAGGAAGAATGTTGACAATCATTAATCAATGAAAGAAACATATTAGGATTAGGGAATATAATTACAACAGGGGATTAAATACATTACTATCAATGGAAGAAAAAAGGGGAGGGGATATTGTTAGATAAGCCTCTAGAGAAGTTCTATAGGAATTGATTATAGATTGAGATCTATTAGATATAAATCCCAAAAAAAGAAAGTGTACATGTTCCAACAAAAGGTTAGGGGTTAAAAACATTTCAGCCATATTATACAAATTTTTAATCAATAATAACTTCTTAGAAGAGGATTTAGAAATATCATATTTCATAATCCCTTATTCTACTTCATACCATAATCCAATAAGTCTTTATTTCTACCAAAACACAAATTATGGACCATTACCTTTTAAATTTAATCCTCTCCGTCTTAATCATTTTGAGGCTATTGAAATAATAATATTTGCTTGGAAAAGGATGTGGGAATGTTCCCCAAGCTTTATATGGGAATCAAAGCTTAAATTTTTTAAAATGCCTTAAATGTTTAGTCTAATGAATATAATTAGCCATTTTAGGAAAAAAATTTAGATTCAAGAACAATTGGTTGTAATTCAACATCAAATTGAATAAGGAAATTTAACCTTATATTAGAGGCCTGAGGAGCAAGAATCTCATAGAAGACTTCAAAATGTATACCGAATAGAGGAAGACCATTGATGATTAAAATCAAGAAATATACAACTTCAATAAGGATAAAGTAATACACCATTATTCCAAAGGAGGGAAAAGAAATATAGAATAGAAATAATGTCTAAGAAATTACTAATATGCAGGGAAATCAAATGAGGGATCTCAAAGTGTTAAATCTTAATCTTATATCCACTTTAAAAATCTATTATAAAAGAAGGAAGAGACATGCATTTTTTTTTATTTTACATGTTAGTACACATTCCTACTCTAATTACCCAAATGGATATCATAACTAAACAAAGAAATATAGGAGAAAGATGTCATTTCAACTACTTAGGACTTAGAGATTGATAAAGCTCCAAGACCGATGGATTTACCATATATTTTTATAGAAAGTTTTGGGATGTAATAAAATATGATATTTGCAAAATGATTAAATGGTCACTGAAAAAGGAAAGCTAGGAGGAAGCACAAATTCCTCATTTTTAGCCTTGATACCAAAATAAAAAGAAACTAAAGACTTTCTCTGGATTCAAGCCAATTTCTTTGTGCAATTCGTCCTATAAAATCATAACAAAGATATTAGCTAACAAAAACAAACCTATTTTTCAACTCCTATTCTCTAACAATCAAGGGGGGTTTATACCTAAAAGGAAAATTCTTGATAACGTCATTTTAGTGCAAGAAGAAATCCATTCTAGTAAAGAAAGGAAAGAAAAATGAATGTCTATAAAAATGGATATGACCAATTCCTTCGATAGAGTGAGACACTCCTTTTTGTTTCCAGTATGAAGAAAATTTGGTTTTTTTGAGTTATTCATAAGTAGGACGTACAAGCATGCATAACAAATCCTTGGATTGCACTATAGGTAAATACAAGACTTAGTGCTACCTTTTTCAAAGGGAAAGTGGATTGAGGTAGGGATTCCAACTAACCCATTGCTTTATGTTCTTATGGCCGATTCGCTTAGTAGAATATAGGATCATGAAAGGATCCAAGGCCATTTGTGTAGAATTAGAATTGTCAAAGGAGTAAAAGAGATGAATCATTTTCAGTTTGCAAACGATACTATGTTGCTAGGTGGAGCATTAGGAGTCATAGCAATGATAATTCAAACGATAATGGATATTTATCGAAGGGCATCAGGGGGAGAAGCAAATAATCACAAATGTTGTGTTTACAGTTGGAATTTGTTAACCTCAAATATTAAAGTTATTGTGGATATTGTAGGATTCCAAGCAAAGAAGGATCGAAATTCCTTTGTTTACTTCAGAATTCCTATTTTCCTAAGTAGACCCCAAACCCTAAATTGAAAAAATGTGATAGATAAAATCATAAAAAAATGGAACAATGGGGATATCAGTGGCTCAATGCATCAAGAAGAGTAGTGTTGATAAAGCCAGTTTTATCATCTTTTGTTCATTTGGGAATCTCAAATCAAACCGACAGTCTTCAAAGAAAATGCTTATGGCAAGGGGGTAAAGAAAATGGGAAAAATATCATTTGATAAACTAGAAACATGTGCTTGCACCATTGGACATAGAAGTTTTAGATACCAGGGGAACTAGCTGGTTAAAGAAATCCCTTGGAGATAAAATACGATGGAATATAGATATAGGAGAAGAGTCATGGAGGAAGAGTGCCTTAGTTAGAAAATATGCCATCTCAGATTGCAATAGAACCATTGATTAGAATTTTCATAATATAAAATGTACAACTATTCAGAGCTTATGCAAGGATTCTATAAATATAGTGAAAAGTCAATCTTCTTGATTGCCAGGAAATGTTCATAGTATTAGAATCTAGGATGATAGAATTATAGGAAGAAATGAATTAGGATTAAATACAAATTTTAACCAGTTATAGATATGGATGAGAGAAACACAATTCCTATTTCTAGATGATATCTCTGAACGAGATTCTAATGGGTGATGGGCAAAGTGGAAAACCTTTAATTTTGAGGGAATAATTAAATCAACAATGGCTAAGTTTGATGAAATCCCTTAGTGGAATGGCGCCTACAACATTGCTAGAGAGAACATGAGAATCTAGGGACATAAAAGTCGTAACTACTTTGTCAAGGAAGGGTATGTGCAACAATGTATTGATAGATGTGATTTTCCAAGAAATTCTACATGGAAAATAATAGGGAAAAGTGAGGCTCTGCCAAAGATAAAGCTATTCATGTGGGTATTATTGAGCCGAACAATAGTTCTCTCACACAAATAATCACCAAAATACTTGGAAGATTAAATAAGCCATAAGAATGGAATAATAATATTGAATATTGAATAGATAATTGAATGAATTTTTACAATGATAAGGGACCTGTATAAATAGTTCCTCATGGTGACTATCCACCCAAATGAGGTGTCTCTTAATTACCCTAAATATTAATTATTTAATTATTTAATTATTACTGATTATGTTCATAGCGTTGCCTCTCTCTTAGAAAGGATTTGTCCTCAAAGCCTTATAATGTTGTTGCATCATTCCTTGTGATATCGTAGCTGACGAAACATGTCGATATGAGATTCTAAGTGTAGAGCATAACTTCTGATATGTTGAGGAATCAATCCTTTCCAAATTTATTTGTTACTGACTGTTGGGATTCGCTATTGATCTGGCGTCAGGAGCTTTGATCACATTAGTACCATTATATTTTGACATCTCCCCCTTTTTAGGATATCAGTTTTTATGATTGGGGCATCGACAGAGAATTTTAATAATGCAATTTTCATTTACGAGTGTTGTGTTTTGAGAATTGATCTGAGATGGAAGTTGTATTTTCATCCCTTGAGGTTTTAATGTTTCGTTTTGTATCTTTTCCAACTTGTTTTCTAACTACATGTTGTCATTTTGAAACTTATTAATCAATTCTACTTGTGAATTTTTGTCATCTTTGGACTTTGTAAGTTGTTCCTTAAGATCTTCGTTATGATTTATGATGCAAATATTTTCTTCCTGCTTGTCTAGAAGTTTTCCTTCAATGTATTATGTAGAGTGTTTTGCCTTCCGACTATTTTTCAACTTCTTAATTTTTGTGACTAACGTCTTATTATGGTTCTTAATCTGAAATTTCTTAAGAATTGTTGGATAATTCTTTATTACTTTTTGCGATATCTAACTTGTGTAACTTTTTAGAGTCGTCATTTTGTTGTTGAAGAACTTTTATATGTTGTCGACACTGGTCAATTTTTTATTCTTTATCTTCTAATTTCTTTCATATATGCGTTAGTTCTTCATCCTTGTCGTTAACGATTTTGTTCAAGCGTATTATTTATGCTTAATAATCTTTTTTTTATTTCTTTATATCTTGATTTTTTAATCTCTGATTAAAATTGCTTTCGTCTTTTAGATCCTCAATTTTTGTAGAAAATTTTTTTATATTATTTTTCTGGTCAATTTTTTTTTGTTCATTGAACCTTTCTTGTATTTGATGTAGTATAATCATTACATCAAATTTCGTATTCATGTCGTATAAATCTTCATTCTCTCTTCAATAATGCTTTAAGTTTGTTTCTAATTTTCTATTTGTAGTTGCAAACCAACTTCCATGGTCTTCTTTCTTCAACAAATACAAGGCAAGGCCCCATCTAGTCATTAGCAAATTAGTGTTTGTTGGATGCACAATCTCTTCCTATATATTAATGGGAGGTTTAGAAAGCTTTGGGCTTTTATAAATGATCGAGGATAGTGTTGTACACTATTTTTCATTGCGAGGTGGGAATGGGGGTCAACTCCTCCCAAATTCACACCTCTCACAAACCTATATATCGACCCAATGGAAAGCACTAACTATCACTTATGTGCAAAATGTCAATTGAGGCCAAGAGGGGCTAGGTGGATCCCTACTCACAATGTAGGGCTTCACACCCTATAAATATATGAACTATTGAAGATGCCCCATGTCAAACTTAACTTTCACACTTGCATCATTATGTGTGTAGATAGGAAACCATAGTCAGTGCATCACAACACCATGGAAATCCTCTCAATGGGTTTTCTAATTAAACAGAACATCATCATGCTTCTTCTATAATACCCCTCTCCACCCCTACCTTGTTTTAACCAAAGTACCAAGATGTAATTCTAGTTATGTAGTAGTTCCTCGTGAGGAGCTCAAGGCCAAGGTCCCGCTAATGAACATTGTAGAATGGTTATGATATTATAAGTTAGACCATGCATTAGTTAAAGCATGGTAATGTATGATATAAATTGAAATTGAGAAATAATGAAAATAGGCCTAAGAGACTGATGTGCGTTGCAACGTAATGAAAAGGGCAAAGAATCCACTAGGGGGAAAGGTCTATGTCTAGGAAGCCTTCAAAATCAAATGGAGGATGATGAATTGTTATCATGGAGCCAAGGTTGCCGAAAGGAAAATAAGCTAGTCTCCACTTGCTTATAGATGGTAAACAAACAATCCCTACTATGAGGCCACCTAGTTATTAGCATAAAACTAATTGCTATGGTTAGTAGGTGGATATGTGAAACATACTACTATTATTATTAAGACCTAAATGTTATCGTTAACCCCACCACCACCACCACCACCACTTCTTAAAACTGGATATATCTTTAAGATCTTTAATAAGAGGGGGAAATCTCTATTAAGAAAAGCCATTTTATTCTCTCAATACAAGATTAATTATTAAAACAATATTTTGTTTTTTATACGGGGAAGAAGTACTTTAAGTATTAAGAATCTAAGAAATTAATTAAAAAAAGAGAAATGACTATATATATATATTATATATTTAAATAAATAAAAATAACTTTTAATAGAAAAAAACCGTAACTTACATTGATAACAGAGAAAAGTGGAATAATATATAAATAAATATTATGTATCTATGTGAAAGAGAAAAAGTAATGGAAAATTATTATTATAAATATGTATATATAACTATGTATTTGTATATAAATTCTTCAATGTATTGAAAGGACAACGTGTATCTATTTACACTAGACAATGTTAAGTAGACATTATTATTACATTTTTATATTATAAATAGGGATGTACAAATATATTGATGGAAGGTATTTGTTTTAGTATAAATATACTATTGCATGTTGGGGTTTTCTTGTAGGTTGGGTGGTTGGGTAGTTTGCTATCACTGTTTTCACGTAAGTTCAAAACCCATGACCAAATGTACATGATACCTACAGGAGTATCATATATTTTAGTTAATGAAAAAAAATATGCCATTGCATGAGCCAAATAACATATTACAAATGTGCCATTGATTATCATCAAAGGTCTTTTAAAATAAGTAAATCATGGTCGGTTAAGAAAGGTTAGTTAGGGTTCATGAAGAGAAGGCAGTTTTTGGATCAAGGGAAAACAACATCTTTTCTTGGGGAATGACACGACAACGTTCAAATTTGAACCCTTCCCAGCCCTTCCAAAGGCTTCTAGCCCTTTCTAGAAGTGTAAAGTTAAAATTTCCCTTTAAAAAAATTAAAATTTGAATTGGACATAATTTATATGAACATTTCAAAAGAAGGGTAACATTAGAAATTACCATCCATATAAATTTCTCAAGATGTTAAAATTCCTATGCTATAAAGTTTCACTCGTCATTCAAAATATTGGAAATATCAAATTATAATCACTCACTCACTCACGTCACACACTCACTACCTAGCTGTGTAAGATGACAAGCGATGACTAACGACTACGAGGCACTGGCCACTAGGATGTGACTCTAACTCCCGACTCACTTGGGGATGCAATTTAAGGTGTGACAATGTGTCAACGACTACGGTTGTAACAACAAAGAACAACTACTAATCTAATACAAGGCCTGAAACGATCCCAAAACTTTGTGGTAAGGATATATAGAGGCGTCACTCAACACACTATATGGAAAAACAATGAGTTAGAAAAAACATTTGGACCAAAACATCACAATGATTATTAATAAAAATAAAAATAAAAACAATTTTTGGCTTATTGAAGAATAGTCTTCAATTTGATGGGTGGCATGATCATGATGATATCTCCCTTCGTCCTTCCAAGCATTTGTGGTTTCTCACAACATTTATACTCGACACTCACCATCAAAATACGTATAAAAGTTACATTTCTTTACATCCTCTTCTATTTAAATCCTCAACTCATAGTCATAACTAAGGATTATTATGCATGCACATCCTCACCTTATAGTCATAACTGAGGATTATTATGCACACACATCCTCACCCTATAATATTAATTGGGTCAAGGAGCAAATACAACCATAAAATATCAAATGTTTCAATATGCAAAGAGTAAGAGACAACTATAATTAAGTCTTTAATTTACCACATAAGTCTTTAATTGACACTATCAACTGAGATTTGACACATGGATTGTTGTTATCTTCTCATCACTCCTTACCAATGTGATTACAAGGCATTCCTTGAAAGCTCGTGCCTTTTGTTATAGAAAGTTAAAAAGCGATCTGCATAGGGCGTGAACGAACGATCTACAACTCACGCGGCCAACTTGCCTGCGCGACAGTTTGGCTACCAGGCATCATGGACCCCCCTAGACCCTGACCCAAAGGACTTCGATGGGTGATTTCAAAGGATTGTGGCTTCCTCTACCCCTCTTTTGTCCAGCGTGTCAACCTCTTCTCGTTTTGTCAAGAGATCTGAAGTTCCGAGTGTCAAGCTCTCCTCTACGGCTTCAAAAAGGAAGGTTGTTACCTTATCAGAAAAAGGGTTGATTGGCTTATTCATAGGACTGTGGCCCTCCCCCAGATCTATGGAAGTATGGCTCAATAAAAATTGGAGAGCGCTCATCCAAGGGGAAGTGCAACAAATATTCTGCGGCAAGGGTTACTTTGCTTTCATATTTGAAAAAAAGGAGGATCGGGATCTTATCTTCAGAAATGGGCCAAATTTTATGGGGCTGAGAGGGATGTATCTTAACAAATGGGACCTCTCCTTCGACCCTGAAAAACATATCCCTAAGGCAGTGCCGGTATGGGTGAAGCTTCCCCATTTGCCACTACATTGCTGGAAAGATGAAGACTTTCGCGCAATAGGCAATACCCTAGGGAAATACATAGACAAATTAGAGCCAAAAGCCCCCATGTTTTCATGTGCAATGATCTATGTTGAATTTGACCTGGAGAAAGGGCTTCTGGAAGCCATCAACTTGACAATAGACGGGTGGAACCACATGCAGACCGTGGACTATCAACATATACCTTTCAAATGTAAGTATTGCCACGAATATGGGCATTTTGCCAAGTCTTGCCCAAAAAATCTAGAAAAAGCTAACCCTGAGGAAGGATGGAATGTAGCCAGTAAAAGAAAGGGAGCAAGAGCATCCCCAACTCAATCTCAAAACAGTGAGACAAAGAATGTAGTCGAAAATAAGTTTCAAGCGCTAGCTGATGAGGAGAAAGAAGAAGGGGAATTCGTGGTGGGGGAAGAGGCTAACACCTTGTAAGAGGTTGAAGCCCCAAATGTTTTGCCTTCTCATGACATGGAAGAGCAGTTGGCTCAAAGCCCTCTGATCCGAACTCATATAGAAGCAAGACCCGATTCCTCTGCTAACAATGGAGGTACATGCACCCGGTCCAAGACAAGGGCAACATCAGAAGAAGTCTCAGAAAACTCCAATGAAGAACCAGAACTGCTATCTAAAAAAGGAAGAAGATCCAACAAAATCCTCAGAGAACAGGAAATAGCAAGGGAAACAGCAGCAGGAAAACAGTCCAACCTAGATTTTTTGGTAAGAAACCCACAGGCGAACAAATACCTCCTCACCCCTGAAGAAGAAAAGAAGGAAAAGGAGAAGGCGCTCCTCCTCATCCAAGAGATAAAAAAGACTGCAGAAGACAGTCTTTCATCAATAAAGAAAATCTGGCCTAAAGGTAAAGGAAAAACAGTCAGTGCGATAGGGGCATTAGGAGGCATCCTCACATGGTGGGACAAAGATAAATTCACAATGCGTTCAACAATAGAAAATAAGAACTGGCTCTTTGTGGAACTCGAAGACAAGGAAAGTAAGGAAACTATCTGGGTGGGGAACATTTAAGGCCCTACCATTCAGGCACAAAAAGAATCTTTTTGGAATTCCTTAGAAGACCAATGCACATGGAAAAAGCAATGTCCCTGTATAATTGCAGGAGACTTCAATGTTACTATATCGACCAAAGAGCGCAGGGGAGGCACCAAAGTCAGAGATCGATTTGGAGAGAGGCTAGAGGACCTGATTTCCTATTGGGGTCTAGCAAATATCAAGACAAAAAATGGCAAGTTCACTTGGAATAATAAAAGGATAGGACCGAGACACATTGCAGCCAGGATTAATAGGGTGCTATTTATTCCTCACCTTTTAAAGAATCTGGCCATCCCAGAATCAAAGCTGCTTTGCTCAACTGTTTCGGATCATAAACCAATATGCTTCTCTCTATCTCCCGTGGGGAAGTTGGGACCTCTTTCTTTTCGATTCAATCACCTCTGGATGGAATCGGAAGGTGTCTCCGACATCATCTATAACGCCTAGAGCTATTTTATACCGGGATCCTCGGCTTACATTTGGGAGCAAAAGTTAAAGCGTGTCAAATCTACTCTCAAGCAATGGGCAATGAAGCACTACTAGGAGGCCAAGATCATAAATCTTGAGCTAATCAAGTAGATGGAAACTTTGCATGGACACATGGAGCTAACTGAAGTTACCCAGGAGTTAATTATATAGGAAATAGAGCTTGAAAAAGCTTTGTAGACCACTCTCAGGCAGGAGGAGGAAAGTTCAAGGTTGCAGTCTAGGAATCTATGGCTAATCAGTGGAGACCAGAATACAAAATTCTTTCAAAATCAGTGCAAGGAAAGGCAACGTAGGAATACCATAAGGGAGCTCAAAAAGGATGACGGAACTTCTACCACATACTAGGCCGAGATCATCAATGAGGTAAGGGTTTTTTTTTGAAAATTTGTATAATAATGAAGAGGAAATCCTTTAAGAGGATATGGTAGAAATGGTCAAATACATTCCCCATCTTGTCAAACCTGAAGACATCGAAGCCCTAGAAGGTCCCATTTCTGAAGAAGAGATTAAGAGGGCCATGTGGTCCCTCCATCCAGACAAATCCCCCAGGATTGATGGTTTCCCAATTCGTTTTTATAGAATGTGTTGGCACTTCATTAAAAAAGACATGATTCGTCTCATTTCTTGGATGTCCAAAGGAAGGATGGGACGCGAAACAAACTCTACCTTCTTGGCCAAGGAGCCTAATCCTACCTCTATTAAACGTTTTAGACCTATTTCTCTATGTAGTGGCTCTTATAAAATTTTCTCCAAAGCCCTATCTCTCAGGCTGAAAACTATTATCCCTTCCCTAATCTCTCCAAATCATGGAGGTTTCATAGCCAGCCACCACATAAGTGATAACATTCTTCTTGTCCAAGAAGCAATACATTCTAGTCAAAAAAATAGGGAATCCGGAATGGCCATCAAACTTGATTTGGCCAATGCTTTTGATAGACTAAGACATGATTTTATTTTTCTAGTTTTGGAAAAGTTTGGGTTTCCTCCCATCTTTGTCAAACAAATTCAAGCCTTCATAAGCTCACCTTGGATAGCCCCTCTAGTTAACTGAATACCCTTAGATTTCTTCAAACCCAAAAGAGGGATAAGGCAGGACTGCCCTCTATCCCCATTTTTGTACATTTTAGTTGCAGATTGTATGAGTAGAAGACTAAACAAACAACTAGATGAAGGAATGATTCCTGGTCTCTCCTTCAAAATAGGGATTCAACCCATCAACCATGCACTCTTCGCAGATGATTCCATCTTGCTGGGAATGGATTCCACTCAGATAGCTAGGAGTTTCCAGCAGTCTCTCAATATTTTCCTTCTTTCCTTGGGAAGCAAGGCAAACCTGGATAAATGCCAAATCTATGGGTGGCACAACAACATCAACACCCTCAGAGATATCTCACAAATCCTCAACATTAAAGTTAATTATGATTGGAAGCACTTCAACTACCTGGGAATACCAATCACCAAAAAATCTTTCTCATCGACCATGTGGAGACTTGTAATAGAAAAAATAAAAAGCAAGGTTCTCTCTCTTGGTATGCGCTGGCTCAACATTGCAGGAACAGTCAATCTCATATAGTCAATTTTATCCGCCTACCCCATATACATCAGCTCAATGGTTCTAGCCCCAAATATGATCACTAGCAGCATAAGTATGGAAATAAGAAAGTTCCTCTGGCAGGGAGGCAAAGTTCAATCTAAAAAATTCCACCTTGTTAAATGGGATGTGGTTAAGACCCCAAAATTAAATGGGGGATTGGGCATTAGAGATACTGAGCAGATGAATAAAGTGTTGGGAGCTAAGCTGGTTTGGAGAATGGTTTCTGGAAGTAGGGATTGGTGGAAATAAGTTATCAGGAAAACGTATATAAGGAAGCCACGTTCCACAATTCTCTGTCATCCTTGGGATGGGAAAGGTACTTCAGTCTGGAAACTATGTAAATATTCTCTGACTTTAATTCAATCAGAATTCTATTGGGTCCCAGGTAATGGTAAGAAGATCAAGTTTTGGAGTGATAGAATCCTTGGTAATCCCTCCACCTCTTCTCTCCCTCACATGGAGGATCTCTCCAATTGGGCAATTGGTAATGGTCTCGTTACTCTTTATGGTCTATCTAGCTGGGATAGGAAAGGAAAATGGATTGGCTGGAAGTTGCTGCAACCTCCTGATCATCTGAAACAAGCTGTTGATCTCTTGCTTGCCCTCCTCTGTGGTATTGCTCCTATCAGCAAAAGCTCTAAATAATCCATTGGGTGGGGAAGCAATGGTACTTATACAATTAAAGAGGGATACAAACTGCTCCAAACTAATTTGGTAACCGCCTTAGCAAATCTATCAAAGAAGGTTTGGAATCCAGACTGTATTCCAAAAGTCAATTGTTTTACATGGCTACTAATGCACAATAAACTCCTAACGACAGACAATCTCACTAAAAGAGGTATAAAAGGCCCCTCCAGATGTGCCCTGTGTAAAGCAGAATTGGAATCTTCCACGCACCTCTTTCTTCTATGCAAAGTCGCTGTACAAATTTGGAGGGATATCTTGCATAATGTTTGTGCTTTTTTCAAACCTCCAGACTCTCTTGAGCAACTTTTAATAGTATGGAACAGTCTTTATCCAGGGAATCTCAGAAAAAAAACCCATCCTAAGGCGGCTGTGGAATGCCATTCCTAAGAACATATGCTGGCAGATTTGGTTGGCAAGGAAAAGATCAATATTCAAGGGAGAGAAGGTTAATATCAATCAGATTGCAGCAAAGATTATTGGGATGACTGCTGAAAAATTAGTGACTAGAGGAATGGGATTTCCAGATGCAGAAGATATCCCAACAAAAGTATCCAAGTGGTGCAGTATTTTCTTCTAGAGGAGTTCCCCTTAGGCCAAAAACTACAATAGCAGGCAGCCATGGGAAGTAAGAAAAAACTATGATGATCTCTCTCGATGGATTAAACATCAAAATGGCTACTCTTTATTCTTTGATGGTGCCTCAAAAGGCAACCCAGGGAAGGCAGGTGCAGGGGGTCTTATTATGAATCCAAGAGGACAAATAATCAATTCTTTTGCCTGGGGACTGGGGAGTAAGACTAATAATGAGGTTGAGTGGCTGGCTCTTCTACAAGGGTTGGAGATTATTAATGCAAAATTCATCACTAGGCTGATAATCTTGGGGTATTGTCGCCAAGTGATCCTCAAAATGAGAACAGGCTATCCTATGGGATCCATTAAATGCAAAAGGATGCACATCAGGATTCAAAAGCTCCATCTTCCTGAAAGCACAGAATACTACCATATTTTAAGAGAAAACAATGTTGAAGCGGATAAAATGGCAAACAAGGGGGCCTCTCTCTCACAAGGTTCACTAATTTTAAATGGAGAAGAGACAAGCTACAAACATATCCCCAAAGAACCAAAAATGGTTTTCTTGTAGTAAGCCAGGACAGGGCACAACTCACTTCTCAAAGTATAAATAGAATGCCTTATATCCTCAGCATCTCCCTGCCAGGGCACGTAGCCTCCTCTCAACACAAAGTGGATGCAACAATTTGTATTTTTCTTTGCCTTTTATAAGCAGTCCCAACAGTTTACAAAAGAATGCATGGGCTCTCTGCCTCACTCCACCATTCTCTGCAACCTTTTCAAGCAATCAACACGATTACAGGAATCACGTGTCAGGTTCACCATCTTCCTGCGTGAGTACTTTGAAATGGGGAAAAATTCTA